>JAHRHZ010000020.1:50638683-50682281 GCA_024137785.1 Ginglymostoma cirratum | reverse complement strand
GGGAATTGGAAGTTCTGGAGGAGGTGGAGGGCGTGGGTGGTGTCACGGACGTAGGTAGGGAGTTAGAAGCTGTAACCCATGTTTGTGTTTTGACATAATTAAATGTCCTACTGACTGTTATCAGATAAGAATTTGGCACTAATAGTACTGAATTGTTAAGTTCCACAAAATCTATGATACTGTGTTTGGAACAGATCTCAAACTAAAGGATGTCATGATTGGAATCCATGTTTGCATCACTAATCCACACCAAGCTTCCAATTGATTTGAGAAGTCACAGGAACCAAAGTCAAGAACATTATTAGAAAAGGCATGTTAACCAGCTATAAATGTGCAGTAGATCTAATTCATATAATAGGACACTTTAAAACAAAGTTTCTTTGGGATCCGATTTGATTCCTTAATTATTGGCGCACAGTTCTATAAACTGGAGTGATTCTTCAACCTTGGGTACGGCTAGTGGAACCTGTTTATTTTGTATGTCAATTTGCAGTGGCTGTGTACGAAGCCATTTCATCATGATACTTATGAATAAGAGAGAAAAGCTGGAAAATAACAATTGGCGAGCTGTTTAATAAACTCAGCAAATCCCACATTGTTTAGCATCCGTTTAGATATTTTTTAAAGAGCAGCTATTGTTGTAATGTCGGAGCAGTGGAAGTAAACTTTTGCACAGCAAGAGTCCATACGGACACCAGATGATTTGTTTTTTCATTGTTGAGGGATAATTGTTAGACGGAAGGCTAGGAAGGACTCCCCTGCCCTTCTGAGATCAGAGAAGACCTCTGTTTAATACCTCACTTGAGGACTGATCTCTGCCAGTGCTGCACTTGCTGTCTATAGGACTGATGTGTCAGCCTAGATTTTAGGTTCAAGTAACTGGAATGCAATTTAAACTCTCAACACTATCTTAGAGGCGCAAGTGCAGTGTGGCTGGAGGTGAGAATTCAGAATCATCAAATGAAGTGGTTCTCCAGGATAGAAGGCAAGCCTATCATAATAATGGTCTTACCCAGTTTCTTAATTTCCTGGTAAAACTAGACTAATGGAAATTGGTCGAATAACTGAATGCAACATGTTTCCTATAAATTACTCAAATTTGATTCCTCTAAAAATGTCAAATTCCATCTAACAATGTACTTTATAAATGAAATAATTACCTTTTGAACTGTATTGTTAATGTAACATAGGATGGTATGTATAAATTGTATCTTCAAACTTTTTTGTTTTTGTATCTTGATAGGAGAATTGTTTTCTTCCAAGCAAGTTATAAAGATACATTACAATATAATTCTGGTGTAACAGTACGTAAACAATATCACAAATCAATCAGCTAAATATAGTAAAATGCATTCTGGTGCCTCATTGCATTTACAATTCAGTTTGCAGCTCCATTTATGTTGCTGTTAAAATGTTTTTTGATACTTAGAGTCTTATGGTTTTGCACGAATTCTGGCATTTGGTCTACTATAGTAACAGAACCCTAAACAGTGTTCTTTCCTTCATTCCTCCTTGAACTTTTATGATGATTGCACATAGTTTTAGTAAATCCATTGCATGTAGTCCTAGACATTGGGAATTAGGACACCCCAAGCACTCCGACATGGAAGATCAACAAGTTTTGTTCAGGCCAAAGAGCATCTTTTACCAAGTTGCTAGCTTTCAAGCACCAGTTGAAATGTGTCTCAGTATGCATTGCTCAGAAAGTTTGTAGAGCAGTCGTAAAAACGAAAGAGGATACATGCTGGTTGACATTGTGTTGTTAGGATGGGTTGATACCAAAGAAGATGAAGATAAAGAATGTTGACTGAAAACAACAAATGCTGGAGATCACAATGGGTCAGACAGCATCCATGGAGAGATTTATGTGCATCTGTCAAACAAATATTTCAAGGGCTTATTTCTAAATGTTGTTTTGCCCTAAAATATGAAAATTGTTTTGGTATTTATTACTTATGACTCGACTTTTATTATTGAAAGGCCTCGTGCAAGTGAATGTTGGTATGAAGAGAGGTTTGAATTTTTTATAATCAAAGGGAAATTGGAAGTTGCTGCACAAAAGTTTTTAAAAAGTGAAATCTAAGTAGGTATAACTTGCAATTAAGAGAGTGTCTTTCTTCACACAGAGATAGTAGAAACTGCCGATGCTGGAGAATCTGAGATAACACGGTGTAGAGCTGGATGAACACAGCAGGCCAAGCAGCAAGAGAGGAGCAGGAAAGCTGATGTTTCGGGTCAAGACCCTTCTTCAGAAATGGAGGAAGGGAAGGGGATTCTGAAATAAATAGGGAGAGAGAGGGAGGCGGATGTCTTCTCCTTTATCCATCTTCTATCTGCCTCCCCCCTCTCCCTATTTATTTCAGAATCCCCTTCCCTTCCCCCATTTCTGAAGAAGGGTCTCGACCCAAAACGTCAGCTTTCCTGCTCTGATGCTGCTTGGCCTGCTGTGTTCATCCAGCTCTACACCGTGTTATCTCTCTTTCTTCATATGTTTGGTTTATGAAATCATATAGATGCTTTTAAAGAGCTTATTTCCTTACATACATTGCAGACAGGAAATATCCCAGATGTGCTGTTGGAGAGAAAATAGGGTTGAGAGAGACCATGAAAAGTGAGTAAGTAAAAAACACTTAGGTGGCAAATTATTGAAGTGTGCAAGCCACACCCCATCTGACCAGAACTATATTACTGTTCCTTCACTGTCACTGGGTCAAAAATCCTCGAACTCCCTCACTTACAGCACTGTGGGGTATCTCCACCATATGGACTACGGTAGGTCAAGGAGGTATGTCACCATCACCTTGTCATGGACAATTAGAGACGAGCAATAACAACTCAATCCCGTCGATGTATTTTTAAAGCTAGCAAAATGACCTGTTCATAGATATAATGTAATTTAAGGGAGAACAGCATTGACCAATAAGGCGTGTCATGAATAAGTACTATGCTGGTGGTCTGATGCTTTTGAATGCCTTGTTATAATACTCCCAATGCTCTGGAAACAAATGGCAGCAAGATGATTTTTGTGGGAATGGGAATAGTGAAAAAGTGCTTCAACGCTGCTGTGTATATTTTCTTTTTTAGAGGAAATCAAGTTCTTGAATGCAGTAATTAACTGATAATTGTGGCAGTTATTATCCCTTAAAGTCTATTGTCATTGACTGACCTTGTGCTACAATATTTGTCTTTGTCTATGAATTGTGAAAATGACATTTTTATTTTATGATAAAGGGAAACATTTGCTTAATTAATCAGAAAGGTAGGATTAATGGAGTATCACTTTCTGAGCTGAATGTGTTTTTAGTATCCCAACAGATGAAGATATATATACTCGATTTTCTTTTCTTCTGAGGCTTCTTTTTAACAAATATTTTTTAATTTTTTTATTTTCCCTGATAAATGTACAATTCAAAATGAGCATGTTGTATTCAGAATGATTCTCCAAAGTTGATACAATTTTTTTAATGAAATTATACATCACAGTAAATTGCAGGCTGGACTGAAATAGAAGACATATTAAATATTTTGGTGCTGTCAACACATCATTTCCTAACATCAATCAAAAGAGAACAAAAAGCTAATTCAATCTCTTCAGCGAATAGAAGCACAAAATGAGCCAGAAGAATCAGGACGACTGTGAAAGACTGGTAGGCAGCAAGTGGAAGAAAGAGCCAGCAAAGTTTCCAAATGCAAAGGCACAAATAAATTGTATGATGAACATGAAGGCTGCAATTTTAACCTTTCTGGGAACGGGCTGTAAACAGTTGGAAGAGAGGTGGAATGCTAGAGTCACTATGCCCATCACCTACCTACCATTTACTAGAATTTTACCAGCGCTGGGCTAGGTATAGGGTATCAAATTGCTGTTGAGGCACTCTTCTCACCACCTTGCGTTCTTCACGAGAAGTGCCCATGCCATGTTGTGAGAACACCAGGTTCTGGCAACTTCCCTGTGGGCTTGTAGTGTAGTTAAGACTCTGTGCATTGATCATCCTAAACCCCAGCCTATGTCAATGTGGAGAGTGCCACCCTACTTAATGACCCCACTCAATCTCACAATCAAACCCCCTCCCTTGCCCACTCCAGTCATCTTCTCCAGCCTCAGTACTGGCTTGGTCCAGTACCGGCTGCAGTTCCAGCAATGGCCACCAATCCCAGTGATGCTGCTGACCCTTTAATTGGCTGGTAGCTCTCTGTGGCAGCCCCATGCAACTAATTTCCTGAACCATGCAAAATATTATAGTCACCAGGGCCATCGAAGGTGGACTCACCCCTCACTTTCTGGTTAGTGGGTATTTCTGATAAAACTGACCAGGTAGGATTCATACAACCTGGGAGAAATGGATTATAGAACAAGGAAGACAGAAAGAAAGTGAGACTCTCAAATAAACAGATCCAGAGATGAAGATGAAACAGGATAGGAGTTTACCAAAACTGGCTGTTTAATTAACCACAATGTTGGCATCCAGCTTTCAGGTCAAGTGTGACCATGGTGAAGACCTCCACCTGCCAGTTGAAGGGGCTCCATCTTTGCAGGTTTCTCATTAAGAACATACCAACAGAAAGATGAATGGCCAACATCAGGCTCTCGGATACTTCTCTAGAAGCTTTGCTAACAGTCGTTGAAGAAAAGGATTATTTCCCATGTATTGGGAGCAGGGGCAAGGCTCAAATGAATGGGCAACTGAAGTGGAAATGAGGTGAACATAAGTGTGATGCCTCACAACTAGCTACAATAGCTGAAGAGGTTAATTGACCTCACTAGGACAGAAAAGTGAGTGGCATGGTAGATACAGGTGCCAATATCCATGTTTATATTCCTTGGCATTCTCTTGCATATACACCTTGCAGCTCTGCTCAGCTCGCTCTATTGTGTGTGTCTGTTGTAACACCATCTGAATAGCTACACTGACAGCCACCCTCATTTATTGCCATCTCGCTCCCATCCCTCAAACTGATACTCTCAAATATTGGCATTTTGTCCCCTTGCACAATCCACTGTTTATTCATAACCATTCAGGAGAAGTCATTTTGGAACTCCCAAGGAGTGAAAGAGAACTGGAAGTGGTCTTCCAGTATTAGCTACTGGACCAGCAGTAGCAAATGTTTAAGATTCTGTTCAGCATTTCCAAAGCTGCTGCACAATTTTGCAGAGAGATTTGAGGCATCCATCTCGACCATGAATGCAGCAATATCTTGGGTCTTTATGCTAATATCCACATCCAAAGGAAGAATAGTGCTCAATGAGTGAATCATACACAGCCAGCAACAGAGTACATGCTTGACATCACCAGTGGCCTGCCTACACGGTCTGGATCTTTAAATGGTTTGCAGGGAAATTTCACGTTAGCTGTTTAGTACCTCTCTGAAGTGCATCTCTTTGCAAGCAGGAAGATTTGGATGGACTGTGAGAAGAAAGATGGAGAAAGGACACAACAGAGTACTCTGCTCTGTCAGTACACATCCTTCGCTTGAGATAGACAACATTGTGCCCTCTTTCCTGTGAGCTAAACCTGCTGCTGAACATGTGCGATGATGCAGCTATTGGGACCCTCACAGGCTCCAGATTGGTTGGTAGCACACTTGATTCTTGTGTTATCTCAGTCCTGGATTGGAGCATAGATGTCAGGGCTGGTGCTCTATGCTGCACTTTAAAATGGGGCTTTCTTGTATCCCTGAGGTCCTGTCTTCCATCTTACAATCCAGAAGCACTAGTCCAAAGAAGAACGAGGACATTACCTATGTCTTGGCCAGTATTTATCCCTCATCATTTAAAAAAAAAAAGCTGCATGGCTGGTCATAATCACTGTTTATGAGAATTTGCAGTGTACAAATTGGCTGCTTTAATTTCTCCATTACAACAGTGACTATGCTTTGTATGTACGGTTTTTAAAAAATTCAGTCATAGGACCTGGGTGTCACTGGTGTGGCCAGTATTTATTGCCCTTCCCCGATTGGTCTGTATAAGACGGCTGTGAGCAGCCTGTTGAACTTCTATAATCCTTGGCTGTGAAGGGTTTTCGTATGTTCCTGGTTGTAAAAGACAACGTTTAAGTGCCAGTCGTGTTTTCCCTTAGCTCTCAAAATTGGGTGGATGAGCAGGCTGCCTCCAGCTCTGCCACAGGGGTACCACCATTGTGAAGTAATAGAAATGAAATAAAGTCTCTTTGAGCAATTGCGGAAATCCTGACCATGCCATGTTCTTCCTCCCGGAGCAGCTGCAGCACCACTTGAGAAGGTCGACATCATACAAGACAGTGCAGCCCATTTGACTGACGCACAATCAACCATTTTCAACTCATTCCCTTCACCACCAATGCACAATGGCAGCAATGTGTACTATCCACAAAATGTGTTGCAGCAACTGTCGACTTCCTTTGACAGCACTTTACAAACCTGTGACCTCTACACCTAGGAGGCTGAGGGCAGCAGATGTGAAGGAACACCATTACCTGCAAGTGCCCCTGCAAGGCGCACACCATCCTGATTTGGATCTGTATAACTGTTCCTTCACTGGCTCACAATCCTGAAACTCCTTTCCTAACAGCACTATAGATATACTTACACCTCAAAGACCTCAGCAGTTCAAGATAGCAGCTTACTGTCAACTCCTTGAGGGCAATGACTGCCCTCTGGGCAATTAGAGATGAGTGTTAAAGCCTGGCCTAACCAATGATGCCCACATCCCATGAATGAATTTTTAAAAATCGGAGACAAGCAATAAATGTTGGCCTAGCCAGTGATGCCCACATTCTATGAGCAAATATTTAGAAAAAAGCAGAAACAATTACAATCACCTATAAATCAGTGGGAACGTATTCTTGGAACGAGGCCTGTGAGCTAAAGCCTCTCACCTGGGCAAGGCAGAAGCAATGCTGTTATGTAGAGGTTTTCCAGCCTGTCACTTCCATAGAGCCTTCAGTCCCTGTTATGGTCTTGACATTTCCCTAGCGAATTTCACTCACCTCTCTAAACTCATGCTGGCTGTTTGCCTGTTAACAAATTTAGATATCAGACTCTCTATGTGCCAGAGATTTCCCACACATTACTAATGTGAGCAGGATGATATGCTAACACGCACAACCCCCACTGCATTGGCATATCCCCCAACCTGAGTGCCGCTTAAAGTTCTGCCCATGATGTCTCAATCATAATATCAGAGAACCAACGGAAAAGAATAGACAAGAGGAACTGTAGGTAAACAAAGTTTGTTGATGTTTTGGTCCTTGAATAGCCTGTCAAAAGATCAACCAATTGGTAGCAGTTTTTTTTATATTTGGGACTCTTATTGAATCAGTCCAAAACTTGTATTTATATAGCACCTTTAACATAATAAAACATCCCAAACAGCTTCACAGGAATATCATTAAACACAATATAACACAGGTCATATGAGATAATTGGAAGATTTTTGCTCATGAAGGTGGGTTCGGGAGGACTTGGTCCCTTAAACCTCCCACCCCCCGACAACACGTCAACATTTGTTATCTGAAGTGAGACTGGCATACTCAGATTTCGAAAAGGTGGCAACAGAAGACAGAAGAGGCTTGCCAGGGCAATAAGTGAAAATCCTGAATTGTCCTGTTGAGGATAGGATGCAATATGCTGCCAGAACTACAATAAGAGGCAGTGACACAACGGGGAGCTATCTGGAGCATTGAGACGAAGGCAAAGAGCAACTTTAAATAGAAAAGGCTGAAAGCCAGCATTCACAGGTATTGTTCATGAAGGGCTTTTTGAGAGGGGGTGTTGTGCTGCGGTAGGAATGGTTACTGCTCAGGAAGGCTCCATACTCTAATGCAAACAAAGGAAAGACATGAGAAGAAGTGGAATCAAGCTTCAAGAGGAAGTGGAACAAGGGATCCGGGGATGAGGAAGAAGGGGCAGGAGGACTTCAGAGTGTGGATATAACTCGAGCTTCACCAGCACACTCTGCAGTCCCTGTGTCTGCGGATGAGGAGGGGACGGGATACTATCTCACGTCTGTCTGAGCCTAAAGTGTCTGTGATGGTCAGCCTTGTTGTGGAGGTACTTGGAAGTCACCCCAAAGGGTGCTGCACTAGCATCACTATGGTGACCGACTCAGTCACAGGGCATGACTGCACAGGCGTTTCACCTGACAGAGTGGCTATGGGAGTGGATCTTCATGTTGGAGCCCTGTAAGGGCTGACTCCCTCTTCCATCTATCACCTCCTCAGACCTTTCATGGCACTTTGATTACTGGAAGGGGGCCACCAGCAGGGGTGCATCTAGCATCTGCTCCGTTCCTCTCTGACATTTTACTGATCTCTAAGGTTTTGGAGTAGATTTGTGGCTCGTGTTGTGGGCGTTGAGGTTGGTTGGTTCACCGATTTGGTTTCTTGTATCGTGGACGCTTTGTTACCATGGTGGGTAACATCCTCAGTGCAGCTTCCGATGAAGTGTCGGTGTGTTTTCCTGCCTGGCTTTTAAACTCTGTGGTCCGTTGAGACGGATTGCCTTACTTCCGGTTTTCCTTCATAATGGAATGTATATTGGGTCGAGTTCAATGTGCTTATTAATAGCATGCTTCGTGAAGTGCCAGGCTTCTAGGAATTCTTGTGTCTGTCTCTGTCTAGCTTGTCCCAGGATTTTGGTGTTGTCCCAGTCAAAATGGTGGTTCTCCTTGTCCATGTGGATTGAGATGAGTGAGTATTGGTCGTGTCTTTTTGTAGCCAGTTGGTGTTCATGTACTCTTGTTAGTTTCCTTCCTGTTTGTCTGATGTAGTGTTTCTCACAGTCACTGTAGGGGATCTTGTAGATGACATTGGTCCTGTCCATGGCAGGGAGAGGGTCATTAGTTCGGGTGAGAAGTTGTCATAGGGTTGACGTGGGCTTGTGTGCCACTCTGATGCCCAGTGGTCGTAGGAGTCTTGTGGTGAGTTCCAACGTGTTCCTGATGTAGGGTAGTATGATGAGTGCGTCGGGGCATGTAGTATCTTTCTGATATTGTTCGTATAGACATCTCCTGACCCAGTTTTTTGGATATCCATTATCCTTGAAAACGTGGAAGAGGTATCCTTCTTCCTCTTGGCGTAGTTCCGTGTTGCTGCAGTGTGTTGTTGCCCTTTTAAATGGTGTTCACACGCAGCTTTGTTTGTGTGTGCTGGGATGGTTACTGTTGAAGTTCAATACCTGGTCTGTGTGTGTGGCTTTTCGGTGTACTTTCGTTTGCAGTTCCCCATTTGTGTTGCGCTCTACCATGACGTCCAGGAATGGGAGCTGTTTGTTCTTCTCTTCCTCTCTGGTGAATCTGATTCCAGTGAGAGTGTTGTTTATAAGTTTGTGTGTCTCCTCTAAGTTGGTCCGTTTATTGATGACGAAGTTGTCGTCCACGTGGCGTAGCCATAGTTTTGGTTGGATTTGCGGGAGGGCCGTCCTTTCTAGTCTTTGCATCATTGCTTCTGCTATGAGTCCAGAGATGGGTGATCCCATGGGTGGCCCATTGATTTGCTCATATGTTTGGCCATTGAAAGTGAAGTGGGTGGTGCGGCATCGGTCCAATAGTTTGAGCATGTTGTCCTTGGAGATGGTTTCACTGGGGTCTTGCTCTTGTTCCAGAAGTGTTATCACTGTTTTCCTTGCTAGTGGCATGTCTATTGATGTAAATAGGGCAGTGACATCAAACAATATCATGGTCTCTTTGTCGTCTATCCTTATGTCTTTGATGGAGTTGAGGAATTCTTGGGCTGAGTGGACACAGTAGGGTGACTTGTTGACTAGGTGCCGGAGTCTCCTTTGTAGCTCCTTGGCCACTCTGTGCCTGGACGGAGACTACGGGTCTGAGGTGTATTTCCGGCTTGTGCACTTTAGGGAGGCTGTAGAATCGGGGTGTGTTGGTTCCTTCGGATTTCATTCTTAAGAAGTCTGCTTTGTTGATCTGTCCTGTTTGTTTAAGTCTTTGTAGCATGTGGAGAATTTTGTTGCCTAGTTGCGGTGTCAGGTCAGATTGTACTGGCCGGTATGTGTTCTCGTCGGCGAGCAGTGCTTGTTCCTTGGAGATGTCGTCCTTTTTATTCAGTATCACTGTCATGCGCCATTTGTCTGCGGGTAGTATTGCGATGTTCTTGACCTTCTTTAATCCATCCAGGGCCTGTCTTTCCAATGAGTTGAGGGTGTTGAGTTCGCTCCTTCTGGTTAGTATCGGGATTACTATCTGTCTTATCGTTTGTTGTGCTTCTTCATTGATATTGTTGATCTTTAGTTTGGCTTCCAGTGTGGCTAGGAATTCCATTTTGTTGGCGTCCCTGTAGTTGTAGTTCAGTCCTCGGGTGAGAACGGCTTTTTCTGTGTCTGTCAGTTTCCTGTCGGAGAGGTTCCTTATCCATGTGTCTGTTCTGTTGTTGTTTTTGTGGGTAAGTGTGGTTAGCTTGTCTTGCAGGGTCTGTCTTTTCTTGGCTCTTGTGGTCTGTTGGCTGATGTCGGTGGCTCATTCTATGTCAGTTGTCGAGCCTTGATTGGTAGCTTCCTGGAATAATGTTTTTGGCGAGTAATTTCTGTTGTATTTGTGGACCCGGTTGTGTGCGTCGTTTATCATTACCCTTACCATCTTGCGGCCGTTTTGTTCTGCTGTTTTCAGGGCCTGTGGGTTGTTGATGGGTGGTTTGTACTTCACACTGCATGGTAATACCTGGTTCCTGAGGCATCCATGTTGGAAGTAGAGTTGTTCGCGGGTTGCACTGTCTCGTTTGGCATAATGTTCCCATTTTCTTACCAATTTGAGTGTGTTATGCCCGTAGGTCTCTAAGGTTTTGGAGTAGATTTGTAGCTCAGGTTGTGGGTGTTGAGGTTGGTTGGCTCGCCGAGCTGGTTTCTTGTTTCGCAGACGTTTTGTTACCATGCTGGATATCATCCTCAGAATTCTAGAATTCCTAGAAGCCTGGCACTCCACGAAGGAGGCTATTAATAAACATATTAAACTTGACCCCATATACATTCCACTACGAAGGAAAACCGGAAGTGAGACAATCCATCTCAACGGACCGCAGAGTTTAAAAACCAGGCGGGAAAACACACCGACGCTTCATCAAAGGCTGCGATGAGGATGTTACCAAGCATGGGTAACAAAACGTCTGCGATACCAGAAACCAGCTCAGCGAGCCAACCAACCTCAATTTTACTGATCATTGCTGCTGAGCCTGGTATGAATTCCCTGTACTTTAGTACATCACTCTAAGTGATAACACACATGGCTTTCCAAGAGGTTAGCCACTATTTCTCCAAGAGGAGTTCACAGACTCAATGCAGAGTCATTGTGGAGCACAGGAGATGAATGAACTCCTCCATTTTCATCCCATAGCTGTGCACTGCCTCAGGTAGCTCAGACATCTCATCGGCACACCTCTTATGCTAGTTCTCCTGTCTTCTGACTTCCAGTGCACTGCATCTCCCTCCTGCAGAACAGGACTGCACCTGTCCTCCATTTTCTGAGGAGAGCCTCACATTTATCCACATCATACTGCATTTGTCATGCATTTGCCCACTCACTCAGCCTGTCCAAATCGCACTGAAACATCTCTGCATCCTTCTCACAGCTCACCCTCCCACCTAGCTTTGTGTGATCTGCAGATCTGGAGAGATTGCGTTTAATTCCCTCATCTAAATTATTAGTATATATTGTGAATAGCTGGGGTCCTAGTAATGATCCCTGTGGTACCCCACTAGTCACTGCCTGCCATTCTAAAAAAGGACATGTTTATTCATATTTTTAGTTTCCTGTCTGCCAATGAATTTTCTGTCCACCTCAATACATAACCCTAATCCTCTGTGCTTTTAAGTTTACACGCTAATGTCTTAATTGGGACTTTTGGAAGGCTTTTGGTAAAGTCCAAACCAATCCTATCAGCTGGTTCCACCTCATCAATTCCGCTCAAGCAGTGTCTTCCATCTCCCCGGTATTTAATCGGGAGAAAGGTCTGCTGACAGCATGTGAATGAAAGAGGATCCAATAGCATTGGTGGTCAGGTAGAGCAGAGTGTCATCCACGTACATGTGAAGGTTGTGCATATCGCATGTAGATGAGAAATAGAACAGGGCCAAAATTAGATCCTTGGGGACATGAGAGGTAATGGTGCACAGTTTCTCATTCTGTAGGTTTATTGTTAATTTCTTAGGTTCTTAATTAATTAATTCTTAATTTCTTGGTTAGTTTCTTAACATTAATAATGAGGGAGTCAACTCACATGTCTGTTGGAGATTACCCAAGGAAATTAAGAACATGACAAAGGAAAACAAACCAATAGATTTAGATTTTTGAAAGACATTTTGAAATAGAGTTATACAAAAAGGTTGGAAGGCATATAAATGAAATCCAACCTCATAAATTCAACCTTTGATACCCTGACGTTAGGAATTGCTGGTCCCCAAGATCAAACGTTGTGAGAATTTATCTTGGAGCATATCATTCCTCAGCTTATAAAACATCGTTTTGTAAAAACTTTCATATGTCATTTCTTGCTAAAGCCACCCACCATTTAGTAAAGCCATAATGCTTAATAGTGCAAACATGTGTGGGTGGCAAAGAAATCAAGAGACACAATTGCAATCCGAGCACTATTTTAGATTTTCTGTGCACACATCTTAGAGTCGTTACTTTAGACCCTGGATTTTAAACTTGTCCTCTGCAAGTTTACAAAAGCGGAGGCTGAGGGGTGACCTTAGAGGTTTATAAAATCATGAGGGGCATGGATAGATTTTTTTTCCCTAGGGTAGGGGAGTTCAAAACTAGAGGGCATAGGTTTAGGGTGAGAAGGGAAAGATTTAAAAGGGACCCAAGGGGCAACTTTTTCATGCAGAGGATGGTGCATTTTTGGAATGAACTGTCAGAGGAGGTGGTAAAGGCTAGTACAATTACAACATTTAAAAGGCATCTGGATGGGCACATAAATAAGAAGGGTTTAGAGGGATATGGGGCAAATGCTGGCAAATGGGACTGGATTTGTTTAGGATATCTGCTTGGCACAGACATGTTGGACCGAAGGGTCTGTTTCTGTCCTGTGCTTCTCTATGACTAAAATGTTAAAAAAAAATTCAATTTACAGCCACAAGTGCTTCAGCTTCTTTTAAAAGACAATTGAAAGCTCCAGTCGTTTTCAACTGAAATAATTTAAATTTGCAGAAGAGCATGTAACTTTTTTTTTAGAAATAATTGTTGACGTGCCTATCAGTATCGGAAAAAGCCTTAAATAAAATGATGTTATGCAGCAGAGTGCTAGCTACAATGGCAGATCAAACTGTGTTTTGTTGTTCTAATTATATTTTAGCTCTTGATCCTGGTAGGCCACAGAACAAATTGAGTTAATTTAAGATTAAACATAATGGTGTGATTGACAAATAACAGTAAATAGACTGTTATTTTGTACCAGAAAAAGATTACTCCAACTGGTTGATGAAACGTGTACATATTGGAAGGAAAGATTTATCTGCAATAATGAGAATTTACATCATCCAGACCTCGCAAAGCAGTAGTGATGCATTTTGTCCTTTGGAAACCATCAGCGAAAACTATGTAATTTAGAGTGAATACTAAAGGAAAAGTGATTTCAAAGTAAATAATAATATCTACTGCAGCTAATAAACAACAATCTAACCTTTTTTAGATCATATAAAGGATGTTTTAAAGAGAGTTGAGGATGGAAACCACATTACACTTGTTACTTTTTTTCATTTAACAAACTCTCAAACACTGCGATTTGAGAATGCGATTGGTTTCAAAGTCTAATTAACACTTTTGTTACACTTAATCTTCACATTACATGTTTTATCCTAATCAAGTAAAATTTGCATTATGATTCTCTTGTGCTTTTGTTTTTACTGAGTCTTCAGTTTGTTTCTCAAGGAACAAGAAGTTAATGTTTTAAAGCCAAAATGTGAAGTTAACATTGGCTGTGGCAGACAGACATAGACCACACAACAATTTTCGTATTGCTCACAAGGGAATACTGAAATTACGAGTACTGTTTAAAAGTGAAGAAATTTGTGGACTTTGTTTGTGCAACGTGTGTGGTCTGATTTTTTTTTTTTCTTATCTAGTAACTCATATGTAATATTTTCATGTGGAATTGTAGCTTGCACATATCAGTGATAAAGCTGTATGTTTATTCTACTGAATAAATTTAAATAAATTGGATCACTTATTGCAGAGTGGTCTAGATATATTTCTTGGATTAAATATCTGAGATCAATCCTTCTTTCCCTATCACACCTGGAATGAGCCTTTATGTGGGCAGCATCTAGGTGCTTTGCAGCAGGTCCAAAAATTGAACAGAAAACGTTTGTTACTGTATTACACTTACTGGATAAATCACAGGCCTTCTCATAATCTTAACCAAAAGTGGACTAAACATTTTATTAGACTCATGCTCAGGCTATATAATACAAAAGAGTTATTAACCAGTAAAATGGATAATTGAAGAAGTAATACCAAACCAGAAATTTTAAGTTGTTATATTAATAAGAACTATTCTCCCTTGGAATATGCAACATAAGTCGCTTCTGCATTGAACCAGAATGCAAAATATGCTCATCTCAATGTGCCTGAAGTAACCTTATGTAGAAATTGCTGATAATATATGAATGCTGCTTGGCGATTTTGTGTTTCGCTAATGACTTCAGATCGCTATTCAAACTGAAAACAGTGCAACAAAAGAGACATTTAGAAAAATGGTGCTTGCTCGTTTTTCAATTATATTCCCATCAATATTGAGTTTTTCATTTAAAATATGACATTTTAATACTTTCATGTAAGAAGTTTAAAGCTAACCAGTAATGTCTTGGCCAGCAAGCATACCAAAGCCCAGTCAGGATTGGATAACAAGTATAAATTCCATCTATCTTCAGCATTTCAGATATAACCCAACAATACACGTTTTAGTTTCACATACCTTTTCATGCAGCAACATGAGAGAAATGAAAAGAGATTTGAAATACAAAGTATATCATGTACTTTTCACTAATAAGGCCTTGAATTTTAAAGAGCATTGTAATCTTAGAACATAGAACAGTACAGGCCCTTTGGCCCACGATGTTGTGCTGAACTTTTACCCTAATCCTAAGGTCTATCTAACCTCCACCCTACCTTATACTATTAGCCATATGCCTATCTAATAGCCGCTTAAATGCCCCTAATGAGGCCAACTCCACTACCCTCTCCGGCAATCCATCCATGCCCCTTCAACTCTCTGAGTAAAGAACCCACCTCTGACATCTCCCCTATATCTTCCTCCACTCACTTTAAAACTATGCCCCCTCGTAATAGCTACCTCCCCCCTAGGAAAAGGTCTCTGGCTGTCCACTCTATCTATGCCTCTGATCATTTTGTACACCTCTATCAAGGCACCTCTCATTCTTCGTCGTTCTAAAGAGTAAAGCCCTAGCTCTCTCAACCTTTCCTCGTAAGACCTTCCCTCCATTCCAGGCAACATCCTGGTAAATCTCCTCTGCACCTTTTCCAACACTTCCACATCTTTCCTGTAATGAGGCGACCAGATCTGGACACAATACTCCAGATGTGGCCGAACCAGGCTTTTGTATAGCTGGTGCATAACTTCATGGCTCTTGAACTCAATCCCTCTAATGAAAGCTAACACACCATATGCCTTCTTAACAACTCTATCCACCTGTGTGGCAGCTTTCGGGGAACTGTGAACATGAACCCCAAGATCCCTCTGCTCCTCCACACTGCCAAGAATCTTTCCGTTAACCCTGTATTCTGCTTTCAAGTTTGTTCTTCCAGAATGAACCACCTCATACTTTTCAGGGTTAAACTCCATCTGCCACTTCTCAGCCCAGCTCTGCATCCTATCAATGTCCCTTTGTAACCTAGAACAGCCCTCTGCACTGTCCACAACTTGACCCACCTTTGTATCGTCTGCGAACTTACTAATCCACCCTTCCACTCCTTCATCCAAATCATTTACAAAAATCAGAAATAGAAGAGAACCCAGGACAGATCCTTGTGGTACACCACTCGTAACTGAGCATCATGTTGAATATTTTCCGTCCACTGCCAGCCTTTGTCTTCTAAGGATCAGCCAATTCTGAATCCAATCTGCCACATTTCCCCCTATCCCATGCTTCCTTACCTTCTGCATGAGCCTTCCATGAGGAACCTTATCAAACGCCTTACTTAAATCCATGTTTACCACATGCACTGCTCTACCTTCATCCACGTGTTTGGTCACCTCTTCAAAGAATTCAGTAAGGTTTGACAGGCATAATCTACCCCACACAAATCCATGCTGACTATCATGAATCAAATTGTGCCTTTCCAAGTGATCATAAATCCTGTCTCTCGGAGCCCTTTCCAATAATTTGCCCACCACTGATGTAAGACTAACTGGCCTGTAATTTCCAGGGTTATCCCTATTCCCTTTTTTTGAACAAGGGAATGACATTTGCCTCTCTCCAATCATCCGGCACTATACCCGTGGACAGTGAGGACGAAAAGATCATCGCCAAAGGCCCTGCGATCTCTTCCCTTGCTTCCCATAGAATCCTTGGATAAATCCTATCAGTCCTGGGGGACTTATCTATCTTCAACATCCTCAAAATTCCTAGCACATCTTTCTTACTAACATCGACCTCCTCTAGCCTACCAGCCTGTTTCACACTGTCCTCTTCTACAACTAGGTCCCTCTCAGTTGTGAATGCCGAAGAAAAGTTTTCGTTAAGGACCTCACCTATCTCTTTAGGCTCCGTGCACAAATTCCCTTTACAATCCTTGATCAGCACTACCCTTTCTCTAGTCATTCTCTTATTCCTCACATACATGTAAAAAGTCTTTGAGTTTTCCTTGATCCTATCTGCCAAGGTTTTCTCATGCCCACTTACAGCTCTTCTAAGCTCTTTCTTCAGCTCCTTCCTGGATAACTTGTATTCCTCTAGAGCCTTCTCCGTTCCTTGTTTCCTAAACCTTACGTAAGCATCCTTCTTCCTCTTAACCAATTGTTCGACTTCTCTTGAGAACCAAGGCTCCCTCACTCGACCGCATCTTCATAATCTTAAAGGAACACTCAAGTGCATCTGCCTTTGGGATAAACATCTACCCTGTTTAGTGTTTTAGTTTGAGGACCATACAAAATGACATGGTTTTATGAATCTTTCTTGTAAAAGCTGTGACTATTCCAAAAGTTATCCAATTATTTTGAACTAAAATCAGGCTTGTTACTCTGAATGTTAAACGTTTTCACTTTGACTTACAGGTTTATAGACAAGACTGTGAGACCTTTGGCATGGTTGTTCAGATGCTCATTGACAAAGACCCATCATTGGAAACTACAGTACAGTTTTCGCTAAGAGAAAATTTACGTGAGATAGGGGAACGTTGCATCGACGAGCTGAGAAACTTCATCGCCAAATATGATTCAGCTCCTGGAGAGTATGCAAAGAACTCATAATTCCACAGTTTGAATCCCTGACAGACTGCATTTGTTCCCAAGCCCATTTTCTAACAATCGCAACGCATCTTTTGTTTCGAGCATAGCAAAAGAAATTAAGCAACTCTGCCTGTTGTTTAAGTATATTTAAATTTATAGTTCAAGTTGACAGTGCAAAATCACTTTAACATATATAATGAGCAATAAAGTAAGTCTATATTGGCCTCTATAATACATTCCTTGCATAACGATACCTGTAATTGTAAGTATGTTTCTGAGATCAATATGGGTTGAATTTGGAAAGTGCTTCTTGGGGTAAAAGAACCATGTGGAATATCTCCAACTGAAAAGTTGGGAATATCTAGGGTCAGGATCTACAGTCGTGTCTTGTTTTGACTGTGAGACTTTTGCCACCAGACCAGCTAGGAAAATAAAGTTTTAAAGTATGTGATGGCTGATGTTTTTGTACCATTTCTGTAACTGGGTTCTGAAAGGAAAAGAAAAATGTTACTTTGTGTCTCCTGGTGACTGACTGAAAAACAGTTGCAACTACCGTGGTTATGAATTGGCCACAGCAACAAATTTTGATTTGTGATTTGGGTTGTAGAACAATGTTTGGCTTCCGTACCTTGAACTGGAGAAGGCCAAGCCAGGATTCTCCTTTTTGATTATACTCACTCCTGTCAAAGTATGCATGTGCACGTGCCAAGTGCAGCAAAATTACATTTGAGGAGGATGTCTTCAACTGCCAAAATGATCTGTGACCCTTCCTCTCTAGGGTTGTACATGAAGGATAGACGTTTGGGTGAGAAGCATGAGAGCAGTGTTCATAGGCAGGCAACCTAGTCAGTGCTTTGAAAGAGAGCAAAGAAGTACTGATGTTAAGGTTATTATAGGGCAGAATTCTAGAATATTCCTATAAGTGAACTCTTTATTTTTATACTGGAGACTATGCTATTCTTCATGATTTGTTAATTATTTTGTGTTGGCTTACTCCATCAATTCAAAAAAATGGTTTATGTAATATTAGCCACATAATCAGTCATTTAAAAGGTGATCTCTGTTGTACAGAAGAACCTGTTAGTGTTGAAAAATCCAACCTGAAACCCAGAAGACCAGCTATAGCAATAGAAATTCCATTTTTCTAAGCTTACAATTTTCTAAGTTCATCATCAATGTTACCTATTAGATTTCTACACTGAAGAGGCTTTTATTTGTAATTAAATGTATTAGTATTTTGTATAAATGATCAATTGTTCAAAACCGGATTCTGTTTTCACTATTAAAGTGACAGTAAGATTATTGTAGCAGCTTGATCAGCCGTAATGCACATAGTGATGACGAAACATGAAAAGTTTTAATGTTCAGATTTAAGAAGTCATTGTTAACCCCGGCATATTGTTTTTCTGTCTTTTACGTGCTATAGGGTATAAAACATCATAACTGTTTCAAAATGTATTCAAGAAGTTAAGTGGGTGTTGCCGGTGTTCTAATCATTCTGTCAACAGTGGAATTTATTTTATAAGCTGGTTTGGTTGTTGGAATGAAAGTCTCCATTTTGTAATCTGTAGATTTCCTTTGTAAAATAAATTTACGCAGCCACAACCCAGTTCTTAGTGTGCAGTGTCCACATCATAATACTGAGATAATTTGGCAAAAGGTGACCACTTTTTTCACTCAGAAGAGTAGCTGGCAGGTTTTTTTCTGAGATTGGGTTAAGAACACAATCTTGAAGCCAAAGGAGCTTTACTCATCACGTTACATTTTATGCTTGTTCTTGTTCGATGTTTCTTTCTAAGCCATTTTTCTTGACATTGTTTTTGTCAGTTATGGTTTGCCATTACCTTCCAATCTCACGGAGCAGTGCAAGATGGCAGGACTCATGTCTGTTTCCGCTGGAACAAGAATCAAATCTGCGCAAAAACAGAAGTTGCTGGAAAAGCTCAGCAGGTCTGGCAGCATCTGTGAAGGAAAAAATCAGAGGTAACACTTCGGGTCCGGTGACCCTTCCTCCAACCCGAAACGTTACCTCTGATTTTTCCTTCACAGATGCTGCCAGACCTGCTGAGCTTTTCCAACAACTTCAGTTTTCATTCCTGCTTTACAGCATCTGCAGTTCTTTCAGTTTTTTATCAAATCTGCACTGTTGCTTTTATTCTAAATCACTTGACGTTTAGACAACTGACCTGAAAGGCCCTCTATCCTGATAGCTAAATGTAAAAATATAAACAACTTAACAATTTTCTAAGTTCATCATCAATGTTACCTATCGGATTTCTACACTGAAGAGGCTTTTATTTGTAATATAAAGTACTAGTACGTTGTGAGAGATAAAAGGAACTGCAGATGCTGGAGAATCCGAGATAACAAGGTGTGGGACTGGATGAACACAGCAGATTTCTGATGAAGGGTCTAGGCCTGAAACGTCAAGTTTTCCTGCTCCTATGATGCTGCTTGACCTGCTGTGTTCATCCAGCCCCACACCTTGTTATCTTGCTTACTAGTATGTTGTGATGTTTTAGTTTCATCAACAGAATGTTTGGCCCAATTTTAGTAATTTTGTCTGAAAGACCAGGATGGTCTGGAGTTAGCTGATCAGTTAGAGCTCCAGTAGAGGTGCCATAATTGAGCTTTGCATTTCTAGACAGAGAGAGGAAAGATCAGTTCAAGTTCCCATTTCTGATGCATATCCAGCAATCAATATGTAAAGGTGCAAGTCAGCGTGAGGACAAGATCTCATCAGTCATGATACTTCCTTTAATTAAACAGCTTCACTTTCTTGGCCGACTGATTAAGCACAGTCCCTTAGAGGGTTGCAAATACTCATGACATCCAAACAAAGCAAGAGTCAATATTTTCAGAAGAGAATAAAATTAATATTAGCTTTATGTCAGGATATAAATACCACAAAAGTAGGATGTGAATATATATATATATATATATATATGTACTTTTGGCTGGTTCATCAGATTAGCCATTAAAGAAGACGTTCAGCTAAGTTATATATTTCCTATGTGAGTTCATAACAGTGTGAAACAACTGGGCTCTTGTAAGTAAATCTGAAACAAACAGAAAATGCTGAACTCAGCAGGTCCTACTGAAGTCAAAACATTAACACTTTCTGCACAGCTACTGCCAGACATGCTGAGTTTCTCCGGCATTTTCTGTTTGCTTCAGATTACTAGCATATGTAGTATTTTGCATTTGTTACTTGTTAGTAAATGTTGTCCTGTTACTGTAGTATATTGCAGCTCTGAAAATTTTCAGTGAGTTTTTCAGTGCATTGTATCAACTGCCAGAATAGTGGGGGCTTGGCATTTTCTTTTAAAAACATTTTATCCCTTCATTTGTTACGTATGGTATGCTCTTTCCACTTTGTCCAATGACACTGACAGAAAAAGCACATTCTGGATCACAGAATTGAAGTACCAATTTGCCAATATTTGGACAGACGTGCTAATTTATAACATTGCATTGTATCATATCAGTTGGGTATATATACTCCAGTAAAAGAAATTAAGGCCAATATATGGAGTTTCAAAGTGAGATGGATATTTGCTTTACGTGTGAAACTATGTTACTGCCATTATACTCTCTCACACTTGACAACGTCCTCTCCTGTCTGTGGTGTTGTCACTTGTTTGTTTGGCTTCTGGCTTTAATCCCGTAACATGGAGTTCCCTTTTCTTTGGAGTCAATCACATCAATTTTCCTGCAGTGATGTGATAAACATGAGACACAGGGCTGGGTTTGTCATGCCCCTGGAAGATGTGTGTTTAGCAGGGTGGCACATAAAATAGGTTCAGCAGCTAGTCCACAAACTTCTCACCCATCCCTAAGCTATCCTGTAATATTAGGAGTGGGGGCCAAAATCAGCAACATGCTAGCCATATTTAATTAGTTAAGGATAAACTTAGTTTATTAAATATTATGCTGCCAATGCCATAATATGGTTGGCTTCACAGTAGTGTGCAGCCCATTTTTTTAAAAGTTTGGAAGTGCCCTATGCCCTTTCTGAATGATGTTGCAATCCTTTTCTTTCGTTGGAACTTGACACCCAATCCTCCACACCCCTCATCCTCTTCTGTTCGAGCCTTCCCCACTAAATGCCTGCAACCTAATCTGTATCCAGGATCCAGTTGGGGCCATCACTGTGGAATTACTTCCAATTCCAGCAGTACTGTCTACCAAGCTCTTGAAACTGTCAGGAGTTTTTGGAGCTAGACCCACTAGCCACCTGTTCTAGGGGTAACTACTGAGAAGAAAAGTTCTGACTTGGCACCAATGTAGCCTAACAGAAGCATGTTACAGCTGAAGGGCAGCCTCCTTAGCAGTCAGTCTTTATGGAGGGGCCAGCAGTCCAAACAATATAAAATCCTGCCTACAGACCTTCTGCTTGGAATGAAACTCATATGCCTTATGTGTATATATGCACACAAATGGTGACATTTTTATATGGTGATTACCATACAAACTTGAAGTGACCATAGAGTCATAGAGATGTACAGCACGGAAACAGACCCTTCAGTCCAACACGTCCATGCTGACCAGATATCCTAAATAAATCTAGTCCCATTTGCCAGCATTTGGCTCAAGTAACTCTAAATCCTTCCTATTCATGTACCTAGCCAGATGCCTTTCGAATGTTGAAATTCTACAAGCCTCCACCACTTCCTCTGGCAGCTCAATTTTAAAACTTTCCAAATACTTTTACGATTTTTGAACAAGGAACAATTTCTCGGAATGTAGTTATTCTAGAGTATAGTCCTGAGGAAATCTCTGGTCTCATTGGAGAATCAGCCATTGTCTGAGCATTGGTTTCCTTTTGGATTTAAAATAATCTGTTTGTCTGATCTGGACGCCAAAATTCTCCTTTAAAATGTTTCACTCACCTGTATTGCATGAGCCTATATTGTTTACTAGTGACATTTGAATAATTACATGGAAAAGACTTATCCAATTGTCCACACTGGATATATGATCTCAAAACCTAACAAGCACAAAGGACTCAGGATAACTTATACATGCCAATCTGAAAAAGTGGTAAAACCTGACCACCTGCTGATAAAAGCTGACAGCCCAAGAACGACTTTGATTATAATCCTGTGACATTTGAAACTAATAGTTATATAGAATTGTAACTCAAGTTGTGTGTACACCCAATATTATTTTTCTTGGATTGGAAGATAAAATATTACTTGTAGATAAAAGACTGAAAAGGAAAAAGCAAACGGCATAAAACCTCTCCCTTATCTGTAGGAAGGGTGCATCCACATACTTGCTTCTCATTTATTGAAGTTTAATTATTAACTAAACATTTTGGTTCATTTCAGGTATATTCATTTTCAATACTTTTTAAATCTTTTAAAAACGTAATCCTTTAGTATTCGGTGTGGAGCTGGATGAACACAGCAGGCCAAGCAGCATCAGAGGAGCAGGAAAGCTGACGTTTCGGGTCGAGACCCTTCTTCAGAAATTTTCTGAAGGGTCTCGACCCAAAACGTCAGCTTTCCTGCTCCTCTGATGCTGCTTGGCCTGCTGTGTTCATCCAGCTCCACACCGTGTTACCTCAAATTCTCCAGCATTGGCAGTTCCTACTATCTCTGTAACATGTTTTAGTTTTCATTCATCAGACAATATCACTTCCCAAAGGATTTCTTCAGTAATTTCTTATATCAAGCTACCTGCCCCAGTTGCAGGATCTTAAGAACCCAGTTTAGAATCCAACAACCTAGAGAGACAATCCATTGTCTAGACTCACACTGAGGGAGTGCTGCTTTGTAGAAAGTGCTGAATTTGTGAAACAGAAATCTTGTCTGTGCTATCAAATGGTTTGAAAGTACCCTGTGGCACATTGAAAACAGCAGAAAAGTTCTCCCTGAAGTCTTAGGCAACATTTATCTCTAAACATCACTAAAACAAAGTGGGCAATTGGTTCAAATGTGCACAATTATACAAAATTGAAAAACATCTGAATCTCAATGACAAGGCAATCTTTCCAATTTTCCCTTTATGCTGTCAGTGATGAGCTCCAAATCTCACTAATAAGCAGCAGCTACTATATTTCCTTGCATTTGCAACTCATTATTAGCTAACTTTACTTCATTTCTATGCAGCTTGCAATTTTGCCATCCTTGCCCTGAGACTAGTTGGCGACAATTCCCAATTTAAAAGAGTGATGACCTGGTGGATGTAGCTCGCCATTTGCTCCTCCAGACCTCTGATTTTAGGTCCATCCACCCACCTGGCACTGGATGACGAACGCTCGATGTCTGCTTCCATGTTTGTTCATAGAAATTGGCATCGGTGAAACACCAGCCTCACCACCTCAATGTGGCTCATTTCGGACAACTCGTGATGATACTGTGGCTTTAAGATGTGTATTTTCTACTGGTTCTTTTATCGAAGAGAAGTTTTAAGGCAGAGATGTGGAACTGTCTATTGAAAGCCCTTAAACAGCTTGTGAAGCCTTGGGTTTTTTTATTAATTGGTTCAATAGAAGCAGCCTGAATGGCAGGGTCAAATTCACACAGAAGGAGGATTTTTAGTTTTTCAGTAGCAGTCGCTGGGTGTTGAACCTGGGTAGAAACTTCAGTACATCTCTCCCTGCTGTTCTCTATCTCGATGTTTTTCCTATTGCTGCTAGAATTGCACGTGAGACAATCTGTTTTACTGCATTTGCCTTTTGCTCAGGATGGGTTTATGGGATGTTACTATGTTAGAACAGTTACTATTTAGAAGCTAACTAATTTATTATTCTGTTAAGTTTTCCAGTAGAGTTAAGATATTCCAATTTCTTCTTTCTTTTGTTGTATTTTAATTATAGCGTATGAATAAAGTGTGTTTTGCTTCAAATCTAGTAGTTTGACTAATGGAATTGCATCTAAAATGTAACACCTGGCATTTACCTTTAAAATAAGAAAAAGTTAGGATCTAGGCTATCTTCTTAATATATTTTGAGGGGATTTGGTCTGGTCTGTAACATTAATGCACAATGCAGCACTTCGTTTCTGCACTTTGGAGGTTGCAGACATCTTAACACTTGAATGCCCCAGCCAGGTCACTTTGCACTCAGGGACATACTCCCAACATAGGGTGGCATGATGGCTCAGTGGTTAGCACTGCTGCCTCACAGTGCTGGGGACCTGGGTTCAATTCCACCCTTGGGCGACTGTCTATGTGGAGTTTGCACATTCTCCCCGTGGCTGTGTGGGTTTCCTCTGGGTGCTCGGGTTTCCTCCCACAGTCCAAAGATGTGCAGGTTAGGTGGATTGGCCACATTAAATTGCCTGTAGTGTTTAGGGATGTGTACATTAGGGGGATGGGCCTGGGTGGGATGCTCTGTGTGTCGGTGTGGACTTGGTGGGCCAAAGGGCCTGTTTCCACATTGTAGCGATTCTATGATCTATGATCTAACTCCTGCATCTGCAAAGGATGGATTTTAGCTTGCTTTCTTTGCACTCACTTAGATATTACTGCATTTATGGCTTGCTTTGGTGTTTTGTACAGGGGGAAGGACATGCAGCTTGTCTTGGTTGGCAGCAGAGTAGTTAATGGGAGGTGAATATATTGCTGTATGGCACCCTGCTCTGCCAATGACACATAAAGAACATAGCAGCAGTTTATGCAGCAACCGACTGCATTTGCTTTGACAAAGTAGCCATGTATGAAATTCAAAGGGTATCAGTCCTTAGTGAGATCAAGGGGACTACCATCAGTCAGGGGCTGTCACCACAATCAGTCAGGGGTTTACTCAAATTACAGTAGGAGAAGTTGTCCAAGGTCTGTCCGACGCTTGATCCTACTGCTGTCAGTAGGATCACTATCTTTGTGGTCCAGGGGTTGGACCTCGGTTGGTCTTGCGGGTCAAGTCCAACCAGTTGGAGATTATAACTACATCAGTCAGGGAGCTTTCGAGATATCAGTGCAGTGGCTGGTCTGTGTTCAGTCTGGGATTATGGGCAATGACAGTTAGGAAACTTACAGGAGCAGCATGAAATGGTGGGTTATGGACTGTGTCATGTGATGCTGAGGGCGAATAATATTAAAGAAGAGAGGGAACTCCAAATACAGGTGTGACACCTGGATAGTGTTTCATCTTTGGTCAAATATCAACTGTATAATGAGGAGGCATAATGCCTGCCAATGCATTCGGTGTGGGTGGAGTAAGTCTATTGTGATGATCTGGGATGGAGTTCTATTATGATATGAAAGACAATTACATTAATCAGGCAACCAGATGGTTGCCAACTATCTTCCATCAAACTATGCTTCATATGCACTTTACAAATCCTGGCCTCAAACAATCGTAATCATTCTATTGCCTATAATAATTGAGTCCTTGCTACCTTTGTTCCCTCTAATTTCTCCAGCTGCTATGCAAATCTCCAAGGTCCAAGGGTGACAGCGCCTGGAGAAACTGGAAGTGAATGTTTCGGCACACAGATCTGTGTTCTTGGAGCCTTGGAGCGCTGTGCAGTTTAGAGGGAACATTGCTGTCATCTCTGCTGAGCTGGTGAAATCATAGATGAACTTAAAAGTGTCTTCTGCTTTCATCAATTCACAAACACATTCAAAGGTTTCAATGCTGCACAATGCCTTGGAGTGCTATGTTCACACACTGCGGAAGTGTGTAAGAACATCAACTGTTCTAGTCAACTGTCAATTTCTTTGGTGCAATGAGGACATAAATCTCACAAATTTTGCTTGGCGATTCGGCAAGCACTCCATATCTAAATAAGATGAAATAACTGAGGTCCATGTAGAAGCATCCTCTTACCTCCTTCTGGCATACCTCCACATTACAGTGTACCACAGCCCAAGATAAAACCTCCTTTCCCTTTGCTGTAGTTGTTCAGGATCACATCACTATCCTGGTTCTGAGATAAAACAGTGTGGAGCTGGAGGAACACAGCAGGCCAGGCGACATCATTTTCTGGAGAAGGGTCCAGACTCGAAATGTCAGCTTTGTTGCTCCTCTGATGCTGCCTGGCCTGCTATGTTCCTCCAGCTCCGCACCGTGTTATCTCAGACTCCAGCATCAGCAGTTCTTACTATCACTGTTCTGGTTCTGATATTCCCCACAAAGTATCAGTACACCCATCCCACCAGATCCAGAAAAGGTTGGTGCTAAGTCGCAGTCACAACCCTAAGCAAATATTGCAGAAAGAGGCAGCAGTTACAAAGGCATCTACAAGCCCATGAACAACAGGAACTTCTAGTGATTCCTGCACAACCTTCAGAGGGCAAAACAGCATCAGAATGTCCCCTCAGTATGTGGAGAAGATTGAGGACTCAGAATCGACTGAACCCACTGTAATTTAGTACAGATACCCAAATCTCAGTGCCTCAGTGTGCTTCACTGCAGAACTTACATTGATACAGGAAGCACTTTCAACATTTATTCCCATCAGAACACTGAGCCAGAGTTTGGTTTTAAATGGAGCATTGGATGACTGTGCACCCCCTTGTGAAACAAATAGAAAGGATGAACCACACCCTCCAGAGATGTGTGGATTAGTGAATGATCATGTACTGATTCACACAAGGTGGTCTAAAATGGACGGTAGGCCCAGTCACAGTGACCTTTGGCCTCATTGCTCTCCTCACTAAAATCTAACAATTTGGCCGCAATTATGAACTTAAGCATTGAAAGTTCCCTGAAAGCTACTGTTATCTAGAATGCTTGTCAAAGATGAGCAATGCTTCACCTATGCCATGATGTTTGGACTGTATGAAGAGGCTGCTTAATTTTAACATGGTATCCATCAACCAGGTCCTATACTTAAAATGGTAATCGATCAATACCAGGATTGAAAATGCATACATATTAACAAATCTGAAATAGTTATGTGTTATCTACCAATGTTCCCTCTGAGCTTTATACGCTTTGAATTATTACTATGTCTAGATGCAATCCCAGGATCTGTAACTGGGCTGAAAGGTTTTTTTTCCCTTTATTCATTCTTGGGGCGAGAGCATCGCTGGCTAGGCAGCATTTATTGCCCATCTCTGATTGCCCAGTGGGCAGTTAAGAGTCAACCACATTGCTGTGGGTCTGGAGCCACATGGAGGCCAGTCCAGGTAAGGATGGCAGTTTCCTTCCCTAAAGGACATCAGTGAACCAGATGGGTTTTACCAACAATTGACAATGGACTCATGGTCATCATTAGACTCTTAATTCCAGATACTTTATTGAATTCAAATTCCACCATCTGCTGTGGTGGGATTCGAACCTGGGTCCCCAGAATGTTATCTGGGTCTCTGCATTAACAGTCCAGTGATAATACCAGTAGGCCATCACCTCCCCTATCTACCCTGTAGTTGGCCCTGTTTGCCGCAAGATTTGGGTGGACAGCTATGGGGTTTGCAGCTACAGGACCCAGATATGCTGAGCTGTAACTTCTACACTGTTGGGGATCACAGGAAGGGGAATGGTAGAGGGGAAGACCACCACTGGAGTTCTGTAAGACAGAAGTTCTTGGGGGAGCTTTTGTGAGGTTTCTTTCTGTGTGGGTGTCTGGGTCCCTGAGTGACGTTGAGGTCTTTTGTCCACTTGTCACCTTGCTGTTGATGCTAAGCACCAATGGCGAATACAATGGAGTACTGGTGTATTTGCATTACAAGCAACCAATGAGCATTCTGCTACATCTGGGTCTCCATTGTTGCTGTTAACTGTATATGAAGACAACCAGATGCATCCAGTCCAGCACGAGCATAGTGCTGATAACATTGGTATACTCTTCCAACCTTCTATCCAGTTTCCCGATTGTCTGTGATACACTGTTCTGCTGTTCCTGTGCCAGTCTGCACATTTGCACAAAGTTACTAATGACCAACACAATGGGATCATCTTCCACCTGGGCAATGAGCAGGTGCCTGATTTTTGACAAGTCTTCTGGGTGCCAGCTACTTTCTCCCTTGATCCACTGTGGAGACATGTTAGTAATGTGCTCTCCAGATTGTGCTCCCAAGTCTACTTTAACAGTACCCACCAGGGTAGAAGTTCTGAGCTGGTGGAGGGTACAGGTTAAAGTCTTATTGGTGAATCATCACAGGGTACCATGGCTTCCTCTTCAGAGGTGGAGGAAGACCTTGTTGACTCAGTTGCGTGGTTGTATGGGTGCTACTGGTGTTTGCAAGAAAGAAGAGAGGATATTAGTTGTGCAATGGGTGTAGAAGTTTGGACATCCTACAGGGAGTTAGTGGGAATACAGCACAGGACAATGAAGCCTTCTAGATTACCCCATCTGGAATGTTTGGTGTTACAATATAAGCGGTGTGATTTATATCTATTTAATATCATTTATCTTGAATTTTGAACTAGTGACATATGTGGCATCTGTGTGACAAGGAGTTTAATTATTAACTTGTAAGTATTTCTGTGGTTATGATGATTTATTTTAAAATACTGGGAGACTTCCTGAAGAGTAAAGGGAATGTGTTTACTTGGGAAGAGTTTATAAGCGAACAAAGTAAGCATTGTAGTACATTAGAGCTTCAGATCAAACATTCTGAAATTGCATTTTTGGAATTGAGGGGCAACACCAAAACCTTGAAAAAAGGTTTTTAGAGTTTCTGTTTGGCGGGTTTTGCAGAAGCCTTGGCTAAAGCTGGACATATAAAACAATTGCTCCAAAAGAAGGGGGGTAGTTTACCTTGATATGGAGAGTTTAATTTTAAAGTTGCAGACCAGAAGTATTTGATTAAAACCCCAAGATTATTTGAAGCTGAGAAAACCTAATCTCAGTCGTATGAAGGTTCTAGGAAGAGGCTATCAGATTTTCAAGATGGGGAGTTGAAGCCACAATTAAATTAAGCCCTATAGATTTGAAAGATTAGAGAATTTTTTCTGATATGAATACTGTTGAGGCATATTTTAGGGATTAATTAGATTGCATTTTGCCATGTGTTTCTAAATCTCCAAATTTGTGTTGTATGTAAATAATTTGGTTGAAATTTTATCTTTATTTCTTTTGTGTAATAAACTAATGTTTATTGTTAAACATGAATCTGCAGCATCGTGTGTTTGTATTTGAGTGGCAGACCACTTTATTAAAACCAAAATAAGCACAAAATATGATCTATCAAGCCATATTTCAGTCTGGGATCTGAACTGTCCAGTGACTCAGAAGATCCATTGACTTTCTTCCTGCACTGCTGGTTACTCTGTTTTGTCCAAGAAATTGCCATGACCAGCCCACACTCCTGGGGCAGGTGTCATGGCCTCTTTTGCCAGTCTGCAGGCTAGAGAGCAGCCCTCTTCTCCCTCTCCAAAGGGTGAAAACTTTCCTTTATGGGTCATGTCCTCTGTGAGAAGGGCCCAGCAGTTCCAAATGAGCAGTTCCTCATCTGCAACTACTCAAACGATGTTCGGCCACTGTTTAAACATGGCACTGGAGGCATGAACATCTCAAGGCCTGCCATTAGCAAACACTTCCTTCTGTCTCTGTTGCCATGTGATCACACAAGACAGGCACCAAAGAGCCTGGATGGATAACTAATGAGGTGAGAAGTGGAAGATAGTGTGAGTGATGTCCCCATGAGCCATGGTCAGGACAGAAATCAAGAAACTTTACCAGAAAAGCACTTAGCCTAAAAATGGGAGAATTCAACTCTACATCTTGACCTTGCAAGCTCATCACTGAATATTGTACTAATCCCATCTTTTACTAACAGAGCCACTACTTCACCTTGTTTTCCATTCTGCCTAATCTCCAAAATGTCAGAGTCCCTGAATGTTCAGTGCCCAGTTTTTGTCATTTGCAAGCATATCTCTGTGATGCTTGTCAGATCATAGCCAATTAGCTGTATTGATTGCAACAAAAAATAACTTGTTGCTAACACAATGTACATTCAGAGAAAAAGCATTTAATTTTGTCATTTTAACCAATTTTTCCTCCTCTGATTTTATTTGCTGGAGTTTTTTAGGATCTGCCCCTTCAGTCCCATTCTGGTTATCATTATAAATACAGCTACCCTGCAGCACTGCCTTGTTATTTCTCAATAACTTGCTAAATATCTCCACATCAGCTTCACCATCATAAAGCATAACAGCACTAGGCACAAAAAGCCAATGCAAGGCTTATTTGGCAACTATTTTCAATGGAGCTGAGTTAGGTGAAGTCACCATTCATTGACTGCAAATGTGGTGACGCTAGAAGATAGACTAAAGGATAGGTCAATAGAGATGCAGTGGTAGACATTTAAGGGATAATTCTGAATACACAGAAAAGATAGATTCAAACAATTCAGAACATTTCAATGGAAACAACCACCAGCTGTGATGAATTGGAAAGTTTACAGAGAGTAACTTAAAAGAGAATGTATATAATTATTTAGTGAGAGACGGCATAACAGAAGACTGGGCAGAGTAAAAAAAAACAAACAGCAAAGACTGACTTAAATGATAATAGAGGGGAAAAAATTAGTTTATGAGAAAGCTAGCCAGAAATGTAAAAGCAATAGTAAGTGTTTACATAAGTATGTTAAAAAGAAAGGAATAAACAAAGTGAATATTGTTCCAGTTGAAAGTGAGTTTGGAGAATTAATGATGCAAAATAAAGAGATAACAGATGAATTGAACAGATGCTTTTCATTAGTCTCCACTGATGGTCCAGTTAGATTTGAAGATAGCAAACGTATCTCGTTCATTTCGAAACAGGAGACTGAAAGTATGAAACTACAGGCCAGTTAGCTTAGTATCTGTCAAAGGAGAAATGTTGGAAGCTATCATTAGAGTAGTTATAACTTGGCATTTGGCATAGTGGTAATGTCATTGAATTTGTAATTCAGAACACCAGGTTCTGGGGGCACGGATTAGGAACTCACTACAGTAAATGGTGAAAATTGAGTTCAATAAAATCTGGAACAAGAAGCTGCCCTAAATGCAACTATATAACTGCTGTTGATTGTTGTAAAAACCCATCTCGTTCATTAATATCCTGCCAAACGTACCTGGTCCAGCCAACATGTGATTCCAGTCCAGGTGACCCCTGAACTCAACAAAAGGCAGGTCCTGATCATGACTTCAGCTAAAAGCACACGCCGATAACTTTTCACTGCTCTTGGCTAACTGCTCGTTACTCCATCATTCACAGATTGCTTCTGTCTCCTCTGTTTACTGCTGACATGTTAATAGTGAGAGCCCTTCAGCACCAATTGCAGGACAGAACCAGCCCGGGATAAGTGAAGCAGCTCCTTACTGGCTCCATCCATTCTCTTGACAGGGGCAACATTTCCCCTATTAGTAATCTCACTGGATGAACTCTCCTGGACAGTTTTGGGACTGGATTTGCCTGCTGTCCTGTGTATTTTGAGTGTTGGTGTGGTTTCAGGAGAATCACAACTTTCTGATTCACATTTATTCACCTTCCAAGTGCATTCCAAACTGGATATTAAGTGCAGGCTTAGTATATCAACATAGTTTCATTAAGTCTTTTATTTTAGACTGAAAACCCTCAGCAAGGAAGTACAAAGTTAGGTGCAGAAGGTTGCATATGTGGATATGTATATGGAATACGTCACTTACTTTCTTCATTTCCCGTTCACCCAAGTTTAATGCATCAGTTAATGTGGAGAAGCTGCTCCTTATGAATCCTACTGACCTTAATTCCTGGTTTGAGTGAGTAAATCCGCATTGGTGGATTAAATAGAGCTGTTCTGTTTTTAATGCTTGGTTTTTTGAAGAAAGATTTTGATGTACATGGAACATATGCATTGCATTTACATGACCATATTTCGACACATATCTATAAACAAATACTGTGCCTATGTTTACTATGACATGCAGCCAAAACCAGATGGATTGCCAACTGGGCTTCTGTTTTATGCAAGCAACATCCAATTACAGCCTGTTTTAAAACTCATTCAAGTGATAGATTTTCTTTACATTGAGCCCAGTTCTCAGTGCAGAATGCATAGACTTGCATTGGTAATCTGAGGGTGCATTTCAGTAGTTTCAAGGTCAGTAAACTGCTTTGGATGCATCATACATGCCAAAAAATATGCATTATACCATACTTGCTGATTACTTTTCCCCCATATGTTGCAAAAGCAAAATATTCCAGCTTCTGGAAGTCTTAAATATTCTGAACTTTTTAAAAAAATGTTCATGGGATGTATGCCTCATTAACTGGATCAGCATTTATTGCCCATCCCTTGAGAAAATAGTGGTGAACTGCCTTCTTGAATCATTGCAGTCCATGTGCTGTAGGTAGACAAGGCTGTTAGAGAGGGAGTTCCAAGATTTTGACCTAATGACACTGAATTAACGGCAATATATTTCCAAGTCAGGATGGTAAGTAGAAGGGTGGAACCTTGCAGGTGATGGTATTCCCCTGTATTTGATGCTCTTGTCCTTCTAGCTGGGAGTGGTCATGGGTCCGGAAAGATCTAGGGATCTAAAGTGCTCTGGTGGTGATGCTTGTGGATGTGCTACTCATTAAGCAAGCTGCTTCATCCTGGATGGTGACAAGCTTCTTGAGTACTGTTAGAGCTGCACTCAACCAGGCAAGTCAGGTGCATTCCATCACACACTTGACTTCTGCCTTTTAGATGGCAGATGGGCTTTGAGGAGTCAAGGGGTGAGTTGCTTGTTGCAAGATCCCTAGCATCTGATCTGTCCTTTGTACTTATACGGCAAATCCAGTTGCATTCATGGTCAATGGTAACCCCAGGAAGTTGGTGGTCAGGGATTCAGTGATGATAACACCATTGAAGGTCAAGGGGCAATGGATAGATTCTCATTAATTGGATATGGTCATTGCCTGACACTTCTTGGTACAAATATTATTTGCTGGTTGCTAGCCCAAGTTCTGAAAGAGGATTATTGGACTCGAAACATTAACTCTGTTTTCTCTCCACAATGCTGCCAGACCTGCTGAGTTTCTCCAGCAATTTCTGTTTTTGTTCGTCTCAGATCTCCAGATCTGCAGGTCTTTGTTCTACTTATCTGGATACTGTTCAGATCTCGCTGCATTTTGACTTTTCAGTAGCTGAGGAGTCATGAACGGTGCTACACATTATGCAGCCATCAGTGAACATTCCCACTTCTGATCTTATGATGGAGGGAAGGTCATTGATGAAGCAGCTGAAAATGGCTGGGCCTAGGACACTAGCCTGAGGAACTCCTGCAGAGATGTCCTGGAGTTGAGAGGATTGACTTGCAACAACCACAACCAGGTTGTGTCAGATCTGTGTCAGGTATGACTCCAACCAACTGTTTTCCCATTGACTCCATTTTCCCATTGACTCCAGTTTCACTAATGTTGCTTGATGTCACATTGAGTCAAATGTGACTTTGGTGCCTCCACCTGATAACCTTTAACCCCCTTGCTTGTCAAGACTGTATGCATCTCTGACTTAAAAATCTCTGCTTCGATTGCTTATTCAGACAGAGAGTTCCAAAGTCTCATGGCCCTTATATTAAAAAAAACTCTTCTCTATTTTAAATGGGTGATTCTTTAGTTTTAAAGTGGCTGCTAAGTTTGAGGAGGCAACATCCTTTCCATGTACACCTTGTCAAGACCCCACAGAACTCTAATTTTTATAAAGTCACCTTTTTCTCTTCTAAATTCAAGTTGATACAAACCCAGCCTTTCCAACATTTCTTTATAAGGCAACGCACTCAACTCAGGTATTATTCTGGTAAGCCTTCTCTGAATTGCTTTCAGTACATTTATATCCTTCCTTCAATGCGGCGACCAAACTATGCATAGTATTCCAAATGCAATCTAACCAATGTCCAGTATAAGTGAAGCATAATCTCCTTGGCTTTTGCATTCCAATGCCCCTTAGAATGAATAATATTCTATTAGCTTTCCTAATTACTTGCTGTACCTGCATACTAAGCTTTTGTGATACGTCTATTGAGATACCATATCCCTCTGCATCTCAAAGCTCTGCAACCTCTCACCATTTAGATTATATTCTTTTTTACTCCTCTGGAGAATTTAAAATCTTCCCATATTATACTTCACTTTCTAGATCTTTGCCCAGTTACTCACCCAATCTGTCTTTTTTTGTAGCCTCCTTGTGCCCTCTTCACACCACCTTGCTGTCTGATCTTTGTATCATCAGCAAATACAAAAACCTGACTTCTCATCCCTTTATGCAAGTCTTTCATATAAATTATAAACACGCCATATCTTGTTAAACTGTAAAGGATCTATTTATGTCTACTATCTGCTAGCCAGATAATATTATAGCATATCCTATAAGCTGTCCCTTAGACCATGAGCTTCCACAATAGCTTGGGATGTGGCATCTCATCAAATGGCTTCTGGAAATCTCATTATACTGCATCTACTGACTCCCCTTTATCCACAGCATGCTAATTCCTCAAAGAAGACCAATAAACTAGTCAAACTTGAATTCCTTTTCACAAAAACCATGTTGACTCCGCCTGATTACCCTAAACCTATTGAAGTGCCCCGCTATAATTTTCTTTATAATAGGTTTTAACATTTTCCCTATGACAGATGTTAAACTAACTGGCTTACAGGTTCCTGCTTTCTGTCTCCTGTCCTTTTTGAATATTGTAGTCACATTTGCTATCAATCCAATGGGAACTTCCTGAATTTAGGGAGTTTTGGATCATTAAAACCGATGTATTAATTTTATCTTACTAACCAGGTTTCAATTCTCCAGGCTGAAGTCTATCAGGACATAAGCACTTGATAAGCCATAGCTCTAACAATGCATTCATCCCACTTCTCTGGTGATTGTGATTTTTCTAAATTCCTCCGTCCTTTCCCTTTTCTGAGGATTAGGTGCTTCTCAGATGTTACTTCTATCATCTATAGTGATATGAAAGACCTGTTCAATTCATCTCCCTTTTCTTTATTTTCCACTATTCTCTGTACTTGCTTTCTATGTAACAATGCTTGCCTTGTTAACTCCTGTTTTATTAAAAAAACTCATTATCTTTTCATCTTTCTGGCCAGCTTTGTCTCATATTCCATTTGTCCCTTATTAACTAGTAAGTCATTCTTTGCTTCAAGTTTTTATTGTTGAATCTTCTATCTTGTTACCTATCTACGCACAATTATTTGAACTCACTCAGGATACGAGCATTTCTATATCCCCAGTTGCCTTTGATAATGTGTACTTTTTCTTTACGTACAATACTACTTCTGGTCTTTAGTTAATCAGAGACAGGGGGTCCATCCATCGGAATGTGAATTGGTGCTGAAATGTCCCACTGCATTTCTGATGGCCTATCCTTTAATTTAATTGGCCAATTCATTTTAGCAAGCTCTGCTTTCACCCTCACATAACTGCTGTTAAAGTTTAACAAAGTAGTCTAAGACTCATTCCTCTCTCCCTCAAACTGAATGTAAAATTCAGTTGTATTATGTTCACTGCTTCCCATGGTATCTTTCACCATGAGATCATTAATTATTTCTATCTCATTGCAGAATACCAGGTCTATTACAGTCTGCTCTCTGGTAGACTCCAGAACATGCTATCCTGAGAAGCTATCTTGAAGACATTCTATGATCAGGTAAAACATTTATATAAAAGACTGCTGTAAGGGAGTAATATATACAAATGCATCTGTTGTACATTCTTCAGAATGTCTGTAGGACTGTCTGAGTAAATGACATGTGCCAGCAACATGTTTCTTTCATTCCTGGAGAAGATCCAACAGGGGATAGGGTGAGGGTCTGGGTCTGGATGGGATGCTCTTTGGAGAGTCGATGCAGACTTGATGGGCTAATTGGCCTCTTTCTGCACCATAGAGATTCTATGATTCTCGGACATGAAAAGAGAACACTAGATCAGCTGAGAGATAGCAGGAACTGCAGATGCTGGAGAATCTGAGATTACAAGGTGTAGAGCTGGATGAACACAGCAGGCCAAGCAGCATTTCAGATGTCCTCATTTTTCAAGGACCGCAACTTCCCCCCCTCAGTCGTCGAGAACGCCCTCGACCGTGTCTCCCACATTTCCCGCAACTCATCCCTCACACCCCCTCTCTGCAATAACAACCAAAACAGAATCCCCCTCGTCCTCACGTACCACCCCACCAACCTCCAGATCCAACGCATCACCCTCCGACACTTCCGCCATCTGCAATCTGACCCCACCACCAAAGACATTGTTCCCTCCCCACCCTTATCTGCTTTCCGGAGGGACCACTCTCTCCGTGACTCCCTTGCCTGCTCCACACTCCCCTCCAGCCCCACCACACCCGGCACTTTTCCCTGCAACTGCAGGAAGTGCTACACCTGCCCCTACACCTCCCCCCTCACCCCCATCCCAGGCCCCAAGAAGACTTTCCACACCAAGCAGATGTTCACCTGCACATCTGCCAATGTGGTATACTGCATCCGCTGTTTCCGTTGTGGCCTCCTCTACATCGGGGAAACCAAGCGGAGGCTTGGGGACCGCTTTGCAGAACACCTATGCTCGGTTCGCACTAAACAACTGCACCTCCCAGTCGCGAACCATTTCACCTCCCCCTCCCATTCCTCAGACGACATGTCCATCCTGGGCCTCCTGCAGTGCCACAATGATGCTACCCGAAGGTTGCAGGAACAGCAACTCATATTCTGCTTGGGAACCCTGCAGCCCAATGGTATCACTGTGGACTTCACCAGCTTCAAAACCTCCCCTCCCCTGACCGCATCCCAAAACCAGCCCAGCTCATCCCCGCCTCCCTAACCTGTCCTTCCTCCCTAACCTATCCCCTCCTCCCACCCCATCTCCTACCTACTAACCTCATCCCGCCCCCTTGACCTGTCCATCCTCCCTGGACTGACCTATCTCCTCCCTAACTCCCAACCTACACTCACCTTTACTGGCTCCATCCCCCACTCTTTGACCCATCTGTCTCCTCTCCACCTATCCTCTCTTCTATCCGCCTCCCCCTCTCTCCCTATTTATTTCAGAACCCCCTTCCCCTCCACCATTTCTGGAGAAGGGTCTAGGCCTGAAACATCAGCCTTCCTGCTCCTCTGATGCTGCTTGGCCTGCTGTGTTCATCCAGCTCAACACCTTGTTATCACTAGATCAGCTGAGGAACTTGGGTGCTTTTAAGGCATCAGTCCTTTCCTCTGAATTGCAAACTGAACAATATTCTCAAGGTGATGTGTGTTCAGTTGCTTATCAAACAGCAACAATTCAAATTTACAACATTTAGAAATGACTTTAAACACAATAGACAAGTACATGGAGTTTCTAATGTGCTTCTGCCTCCAAATTCATTTAGAATCATAGAATGATTACAGCACATTTAGCCTATCATGTCTATGCCAGCTCTCCAAGGAGCATTTTACTGGGTGACTCAATGCCTTTTCCCCAACATCCTGTACGTTCTTTCTGTTCAGATAATACATCAGTTCCTTCATGATTGCCTCAACAGAACCTGCCTCCACTATACTTTCAGGCAGCGCATTCCAGCTCCAAAACACTCACTTCCTGAAAACCTGTTTTATTAAAAATCCAATAACCTTATGTTTGTGTCTTCTGGAGCATGATCCTTCCACTAATGAGAACAGTTTCTCCCCCACCTAACCTGTCTAAATTCTTTGTGATTTTGAACACCTCTATCAAAACCTCTATCAAGGCAAACAGTCCCAGCTTCTCCGATCTATCCATATAAGTGAAGTTCCTCAACCCTGAAGCCATTCTCACAAATCTTTTCTGTATCCTCTCCTTGATGCCTTCACATTCTTCCTGAAGAGGCGTGCCCTGGATTAGACACAACACTCCAATTGAGGCAAATGAAGTGAATGTCTGGTTCTGTGGATTTGCATTCCCTAGACTTTAACAGGTTGGGGTCGAACCAGTGCTAGATACAAGTTAACATAACATCCTTGCTTTTGTACTGTATGCCCTAGACAGCCCCTAAGCCAAGAAGTCTCAGATCAAGTCCCATCTGTCTTATCATAATATGTCCACACAAGGTGATTAAAAATTGTGAATTCATGTGGTCATGGCTCTAACTCTAGGCCAGAAGACCTGGATTCAAGTCCTACTTGCTTCAGAGGTATGTCATAACATGCCTGAAGAAGTTGATTAAAAATATTTACTCCATTCACTCTATTGATGATGCCTAGGATTTCATATTGTTTATTCATTTTACTCTCAACTAATCCTGCCACTTTCCGTGATCTGTGCACAGAAGCATCACCTGATCAAACAATTCAAGTAACTTAAGCTCAATTTGCACCTTCTTCATAATGGATAAAATTAGTTAAATTTCAGTATCACGACAAAAAGCCCAATCACTTCATCACACCACCTCCCACCTCTCCAGTGGTCTCAAATTCATCCCCTCTCACTCAAATATTGACCACCAGTACCAGGACAAATTGTCCCAAAGTTTATTTCTTAACATGTTGGTCACCCTGTTTGCAATATTGGCCTGGAAGCTTGGCCAGTGTTGTGGGATCCAATTTACACTAATTGAATTTAAAATCAAGGTAGAAGAACATTTTTTTGCAGGTTACAGGAACGTCAAATTCCCTTGTCTCGATTCAGTAAATTTCACTTGGATTGCGCTGATATCACAAGTGGACACTCTACCCCGAACCTTCCCTTACTTAGATGAACAAACATTTATAACATGGTTCTGTAGGTGGATTCATTCAGCATTAAAACTGCTCATATTGTAGCCACCCTCTAGTTGTAACCCTCAGAAGGATAATTAACTTCTCAAGCAATAGGATGTTCAATTTCCTGTCTGTATGTCTGCTGATTTAAATTTAACAATTAGTTCTGATGTACAGTAGGCTTTAATTTTGGACCTTTACCAAGTGGAAATGCACATGACTCAATAAGCATTAAGACAGAAGGCACTAATCTCACCAGTCTTTGCTGTTTCAAACTGCAATTTCAGAAGACTGAACAACATTATTCTAACCAACCGTGTCACCCAGTCTCCATTCCTCATCTGTGGGGAAAAATAATTTGAAACCAACTTCGACATTGAATTGGAAAGCCTCCATCTTTCAGTTCCAAACACAAACTGCTTCTTTCCACCACCCAAGTAATGAGAATAAAACAGCAGGAAAGAGATATTATCAACAAGGGTTTTTTTAAAATTATTAAACACTATTTAGCAAGACTTCCGTCCGTCTGGGTTCTGTTAGGAGTATGACATCTATCACTAAAATTGTACTTCTAATTAATCAATATGCAGATTCACTTTGCACTTTTTATTTATTGAATGTAATGCATTTTAGTGAAACAACTTTGATTATCTTACAATAACATTTTTATTAATTTTATTCATCTACATGTTCCAGTTTTTACATTTATACATCAGTTTGATATTTCTTTACATTATCTGATTCACAATGAGCTCTCGTAACACAGCAAGGACACCTGGTTCTGCAACTAGGCAGGACTATTAATACTCTGCATTCTGACGACCCCGGCAAGAATTTAATTTAACAAAAAGACCGGGGGCAACGTCTGCTGTATATAGAAGAAGCATAAACACACGCGTGCATACACACACACGCACACACACACACACACACACACACACACACACACACACGCCCTAAAGACAAAAAGCTAAATTGTTACTTGACAAGAAGTCATTAAGAAAACGAATCTGATGTTGCCAATTACTTCAATACATCCATTTCTTACAACCAAAGATAAACGACTTGTTTTGTAATTCAGGGATATATAAAAATATCAGTTCTTAATCTGAACTGTACAATATATACAGTATTTGCACTGTTAAATTATGATTAACTTTAGTTACTAAATCCTACATTTTAAATACCAACATTTTTCTTTGAAAGTACGGATTGCAGCTACTTTTATGCCTGGAATATTCAAAATTGGGAAGCAGATTTGCACCCACGTAGTCCAGCCTGACTTTCATTATTGCCCATTGGTCACTCAGCAACTTTTGCTTTGCCTTTACATACTCATTGCAAATACCTTAATATAAATGAACATTTAACATTATAACAAAGCACCAATAAAGACATATTAAAATGGTTACAAAGTTAAAAGCTGTTAAGACCAGTTAAAACTTTCTCAAAGTGTAAACTCAGCAGTATGAAGTTCCATGTTGTACTGGCTGACAGAAGAAATATATGGTGTTTGCTCGGGGGGGGGGGGGGTCTGAGTTGCTGTGGCAACATCACTTTTTACATGCATGTTGTATGTATCTATGTATCGCTATGGACAGTGACAGCAGAATGTTTCTTTTCCCATCACGTGGCTCACCAAGTATCTTTCCAGTTGTTACTGCCTGCCATTGGCAGGGGAAGAATTTGCCGTTCATAGCCAATCTGTTTTGCGACATAATGTATGCACCTTCCTTGACCATCAAGTCCTGAAGTGGGACATGAACCTGGACCCTCTGGCTCCCAGACAGAGATGTTGCCCACTGCACTGCTTATTAGTAGGTAGTACATGAAAATACAGAAACGAGTGTACTGCTACAAGTGTAAAAAGAAGTATAACAGTAGCAGTTTCAACACCAACAACTTTGTTTCTGGATGTTCTGTAGTTTCAAATGAACTTATAGGTTGCTTCCACTAGACATTTAGTGACACCAACTGAATTCACAGAGTAGCAAGCTGGAAAGGCTCCTTGCAGATTTGGTTCATGCTAATTCTGTCCTAGGAAATGATACAATTTTTCCCTTTGTGCCCCTTTTTCTTTTTGGATTTGGTGGTCCGTGATCCAACACCAGAACTCAGTAGCACTGATGACGGCCCTGCAAGATCATCCGTATAATACTGGTATCGTTGGGCCCTGGGCTGTGGGATCGGTTGCCCAAGGAAATAGCCTTCTTCTTCTGAATCAGAGGATGAAGAGGAGCAAGTTGAGCACCAGGAGTCATCGTCCTCAGCATACAAGCCAAGAAATTTGTCCACGACTTGGTTCTGTAGGGCGTAGTCTGGGTTATGACTGTACTGCCCATACAATTCCTGGCTTTGAATGTATGCTTGCCTTTCCTGCGAGATTTTAGCTTGGGTTAATTTTTCACAATCCTCCGGAGAGTACACACAAGGCCTTTCTCGTGGACTCCTCCTCTCCGTCACCAGATGGAGGGCATTGTCAGAACGGGACTTCCTGCTCCTGCGGCGGCGGTGATGGTGCCGATTGCTGTAGCCGTCAAAATTGTACGCACGCCGACGGGTTCTCTCGCTCATTGGAGGCTGCCGGATTCCAATCTCCTCGTAACTCCTGTTGTCAATGACATCATCAGAAAACTTAACTTGCTGGGGCCTTGACTGAGACTTTGACCTTCTTAACATTGGATTGCAGAGAGGTTTTTGCTTCTCCTCTGGTGCCATGACCTGACAGAGATCAGAGGTCAAACTCTTCAGGGATTCCGTGCTGCGGTGGCGCATTGAGGAGTTCATTGTCCCCATGTTGCTCATTTTCTCACAGTCATTCTCAATTTCTTGGAAATCCTGGAGACCAAATACAGACGACTGTTGCTGGTTATCTCCATCTACCGAAGCGCCTAGTAAAAGAAAAATGAGGAAGGATAAATAATTTTAATTGTTGTTTGGAAAATATTACTAGGTTCCAAAACTGAAGAATTTGTTTAAAGTTAATCAATTCATTTAGGGAATTTTAGCTTCTTTTCCCCTCTCCAAAGCACAACATAACACTCATTGCTGCATTATATCTGTCCAGTAATGCTATTAACATTGCCATTGCATTGCATTGCATACAATGTGCTGGAATCTCAGTGTGGCAATTAAAACCAGTTTTCAGTGTGACTTGGAACTAATCGGTTTGCAGCAAAGTTCAAAATGTGGAAAACCCTGACAGAGAGTTTTTGTTTGAAAGCTTTGTATTTACACAAAATCTTTCACGGGCATAGGCTGGCCCTAAGCACATTATAGTCAATGAATACTTTTAAAGTGTAGTCAATGTTGGAAAATAGGAAACAGGACTGTCAAGCAGCATCAGAGGAGCAGGAAGGCTGACGTTTCTGGCCGTTTTCTGAAGAAGGGTCTAGTCCCAAAACATCAGCCTTCCTGCTCCTCTGATGCTGCTTGGCCTGCTGCGTTCATCCAGCTCTACACCTTGTTATCTCAGATTCTCCAGCATCTGCAGTTCTTACTTTCTCTGAAACAGGACAGTCAATTTGTGCATCGCAAGCTCTGTCAAATAGCAATATCATAATGATCAAATGATCAGTCTTGCTGGTGTTCATTGAGGGTAAATATTGACCAGGACATTGGGTAATTGCCCCACATTTTTAAACATAGTTCACTAGGATCTTCCATTTGAGAGGACAGATAGAACACAGTTGAATGTCTCATCCAAAAGATGACACTTCTGACAGTACTCCCTCAGTCCTGCACCGGAATGTCAAATGTCAATTTTGTGCTCAAGCCCTAACTTGAGACTTAAATTCACAACCAAACAGAAACCTTGTGGTAAGGTACAGTTGACACCTTAATTACTTATTAGACTATGATGGATATTTTCCATACAAGATTTTAAAAAATCACTTCTACACTTCAAAGGAATTCTTTGTCTGCAAAGTGATTAGATGTCCAGTGCTTATGAAAAGCATAATATTTAAATGAAAGTCATCTTCTAAACTTGAGCTCAAGCCAAGATGCTGTATCCTAACTTGCACCAATCTGTACACCCCTTATCTCTAGGCTTACTGGGCTACTTTGAAGCATGTGTGGACCAGGAGCCAAATTCTAAGGTTTTCTTCTTCTGTTCAAATCTGTCCATGGCCTTGCCCTTTCCTATTCAGTCCTGCAGACATCTGAAATCTCTGTGCTCCTCTAGTTCTGTCCTGGTGTGGGTCTCTGACTTCCATAAACAAAACATTTGCAGTCATGCCTTCACAGTTATCTTGGCCCTCAATGTCCCTCCTTAAACCTCTCTGTGGTTTTCCTACCTCTCTCTTCTACTTTTGCAACACTCTTAAAATCTAAACTGACTCCTACACACTTGTGTGGAATGCGTTAAGTATCTTCAAAGGTATTACATTTTGGAAAGTAATTGTTGTCAACATAGTAGGTAAAAATAAATTTGATCAACATACAGAGCAAGGCAATGGTGCGTGATGTAACTGTTGAACTCAAGATGATTAAAAGTGTTGTCTTACCTAGAAAGTAAATTTCAGTTCAACTTCTTGATTACAGAGTAAAAACTGAAAGAACTGCGGATGCTGTAAATCAGGAACAAAAACAAAGTTGCTGGAAAAGCTCAGCAGGTCTGGCAGCATCTGTGAAGGGAAAAAAA
>JAHRHZ010000020.1:50569645-50628683 GCA_024137785.1 Ginglymostoma cirratum | reverse complement strand
TGACGTTTCGGGCCTAAACCCTTCGGCCCGAAACGTCAAGTTTTCCTGCTCCTATGATGCTGCTTGACCTGCTGTGTTCATCCAGCCCCATGCTTGTTATCTCGGATTCTCCAGCATCTGCAGTACCTTTTATCCCAGTCTATCCAACATTTGTTCATAGCTAAAATCCCCCATACCAGGCAACATCGTCATAAAGCTTTCCTGTACCCTTGCCACAGCATTTGCATCCTTCTGGTAGTGTGGTGACCAGAACTGTATGCAACATTCTAAGTGTGGCCTAACTAAAATTCTATAAAGCTGCAGCATAAAGCTTGTCTATCCTTCTACTCAAAGCATCTTCCAATGAAGGCAAGCATGCCATATGCCTTTATTTACTACCTTATCTATCCATGCTGCCACCTTCAGTGATCTGTGGACCTGCACACCCAGATCCCTCTGCATGTCAATACTCCTAAAGGTTCTGCCATTCACAGTATAATTTCCACCTGTACGTGACCTTCCAAAATGCATCACCTCACATTTGTCCAGAATAAACTCCATCTGTCAGTTTTCCAACCTACCTATATCCTGCTGTATCCTCCTCACTATCAGCAACTCCGCCAAACTTTGTATCGTTTGCAAACTTACAAATCAGACCAGCTATGTTTTCCGCAAAATCGTTTACGTCGATCACGAACAGCAGAAAGCCAGGGAGAAGGAGGATGTTGGCAGCAAATGTACAGGTAATTCTGCTATAACACGTTTCGTTAATGTGTTTTGGCTGTAACACGATTGACGAATGGTGGACGCTGTTCTGGGTAACGCAAACTTTTTGCTGTACGGGTATTGCGATCTTCTGTAGCAATTTCCCTATAATGCAACTTTCTATTGCGCAAGATCACACAAGAACGCAACTATCACATCACAGGAGTAGTCCCTGTATTTTGCAAATATATATTGCAAAGAAAAATCCGTCTATATCAGATGGATCTAAGACTACGATGAGCTGTGATAATGGATCCATATGATAATATGGCAGCAAGCAGTGTAAGACACCATTTACCTACAGCATGCAAAACACTGGCAGTCAGGGAGACCTGACGATTCCTTGGGCACAGCATTTAAAGAAGGCTGCTTAAAACAGACAGTCAACAGCTGAAAGAGCTGAACATTTAGGAATGTTGAACAGGACCACCTCATAAAGGCAAAATGTACAAATGACAGTCAAAAGCATTTCAGATCTGGTCAGACACCAGAGTGAGCTAGGAGCCCACTGCAGTTAGAATACCACTGGCACCAAGGCTGTTACAGATTGTAACAACTTCAACAGATTGTTGACATGTATCCTGAACCTAGGTTCAGTTGAAGTTTGTGAATGGACACTGTGTGTTCTGGGGGAGTAAATCAAAATCCCTACTGGACAAGGAAAACATTAGACTAAAGGGTGAAGCTCCCAGACTGAAATATTTGAGATGGAGCGTTACTACCACCGTCAACAGACATCACAAAGAAACAACTACAATAAGGGATAGCAAGGCCCACAGAAACAACAGGAAACAAGGTCACAGAACGAGGAATGTCACAAAGTCAGAATTACAGTGACTATGGGTCAAATTAGAAATCTGGACAGACAAAATCTAACGAGAAAGTTAGAAGCTGAGCTAAAGGCAAGAGATCCATCAACTAAATCATGATAGCAGCTAGAAGCATTTGTTTAAACTGCACACAATGGGACTCATCCAGGGGAAAATGGTTAAAGAGAATGGGATTCAAAATTCAAACTACAGGTAGTAAGATTCATTCAGTAAAACAGTTAAGGAAACAGGAATCATTTAGTAAAGTCACAATTAATGAGATTCATTCGCAGAAATCATGAAAAAAGAATCATCTATTTTAAGCACAAAAATGTGCGACATGTCTCGAGTACAGCAGTGCTATACACTGGAATTAAAAGCCATTAAAGCAAGAAAAAGAAACCCTCACATTAGGAAAACATGGCAGCAGAAATAATGTCACCAAGAAAGTTTAATTTCTGAGATGGCTCAAATAGAACACAGAATTGGAGAAGGCAGCATTTTAAGACACAGAGTTGCTTCCAAGTTAGACATGAAGTTGGAAGATTTATAATATACAAGATTCTTCGGAACACAAGTGCACTTTTGTGTTTGATTGGGACTATATTTATTATTGTTATAGCTCACCAAGACAAGTAACAGATATTTTCGATCAAGTTCTGCAAACCTTTGACAATTAATTTAAACGTAAGAACAAATGAAGTTGTAGGCATGCTCGCCAAGCCAATGGGTTTGATTGCAAACGTTTCATCACCCTGCTAGGTAACATTGTCAGTGCACCTCCAGTAAAGCATTGGTGTTCTGTCCCACTTGTTATTTATTTGCCTCGGTTTGCTGGGGTAGTTGGTATGACTTCCAGTTCTGTTTGTCTGCAGTATGTACACAGGGTCCAATTCAATGTGTTTGTTGATGGAGTTCCGGTTCGAATAGCAGGCCTCCAGAAATTCCCTGGCATGTCTCTGTTTGGCTTGTGCGAATATCAATGTGTTGTCCCCACTGAATTATTGTCCCTCGTTGTCCATGTGTAGTGAGACAAGTGAGAATTGGTCGTGTCTCTTGGTGGCTAGTTGGTGTTCATGTATCCGTACTGTCAGTTTTCTTCCGGTTTGGCCTATGTAGTGTTTCTCAACAGTCCTTGCATGGTATTTTGTATATTACACTGGTTTTGCTGCTTTAGGGTGTGGGATCCTTTACATTCGTCAATAGCTGTCGTAGGGTGGTTGTCAGTTTTGTGGGCTACTCTGATACTTAGGGGTCTGAGTAGTCTTGTGGTCATCTCAATGTCCTTGATGTACGGTAGGGTGAATAGTGAGTCTGGTCATATTGTGTCTTCCTGTTGTGGTCAGTCTTGGAGGTAATGGCAGATTGTGCTTTTCGGGTATCCATTCTTTTGGGAGACTGTGTAAGTGTGCTGGTTCTGCTTTGTGTAGTTCCTAGTTGCCCTAATGTGTTGTGTCTCATTTAAATAGTGTCCTGATGCAGCTCCATTTGTGGGCTAGTGTAACTGAGTATTTGGTCCGTATATGTGGTCTTTCTATATACACTAGTCTGGAGTTCACCATTGTTTTTGCATTTTACCATTATGTCCAGGAAAGTTAGTCGGTTGTTCTCTTCTTCTTTTGTGAATTTTATCCCCATAAGGATGTTGTTTGTGTCGGTGGGTTTCTTCTAGTCTTTTGCATTTAATAATCACGAAGGTGTCATCTACATATCTGACCCAAAGTTTGGATTGGATAGTGGGGAATACTGTCTGTTCTAACCTTTGTATTACTGCTTCTGCAATCAGTCCTGATATTGGGAATCCCTTTGGTATTCTGTTGATTTGTTTGTACATGATGTCGTTGAAGGTGAAGTGGGTTGAGGCCCAGATCTAGTAGTTTCATGTTGTTGGTGTCCTGGGGTGCCTGCTTATCTGATTTGTCCAGCAGTATGGCTGTCGTTTCTTTGGCTACTTCGATGTTTAATGACGTAACTAGTGCTGTTATGTCAAAGGATATCGTTATCTTGTCCTTTTCTATCCTGGTGTCTTTGATGTTGTTGAGGAATTCTTGGGATGAATGGATGGAGTGGGTAATGTTGTCCACTAAGTATTTCGATTTTTCTGTTGTAGTTTTTTGGCAAGTCTATATGTTGGTGTGCCTGTAAGTGAGACAATGGGTCTGAAGGGGACCCCCGGTTTGCGCACCTTGGGGAGTCTGTAGAACCAGACTGTTTTGGATCCCTCTGGCTTCATTTTTCGGTCGTCTGTCTTGCTGATATGTCCTCAGTTGTGTAATTTCTTCACGGTCACTGTAATCCAGTTCCCTAACTGTGGTGTAGGGTCTATTACCATCTGTTGGTAGGTGTCAGTATCTGCTAGTAGTGTGTTAGCTTTCTCGATGTACTGGGTTCTATTGAGGATTACTGTCATGCGTCCTTTGTCTATTAGTAAGATAAGTGTTCCTGTCTTTCTTGAGTCTTTCCAGGGCTTTCCTCTTTTCTGTGTTGAATGTGTTTTACACACCTTTTTTGCTCAGTATTGGGACTATTGTCTGTCTGATGGTCTGCTGTACTTCTTCCGTGAGTCCATTGTTCTTTAATGTTGATTCTAGCGCAGCCAGGAAGTCAGTCTTTTTGGTGTCTCTGTAACTATAATTCAATCCTCGTACCGACTGTCTTCTCAGTGTCTAAGTGGTTGGTCTGAGATGTTTTTAATCTATGAATCTGTGTTGTCCATGTCTTTGATAATGGGTGATTTTGGATAGTTTTTCTTGAACGGCTATTCTTTTCTTTGTTCTGGTCCTTTGTTGTTGTATGGTGATGGCTTGTTCCAGTGTGAATGTCCATTCCTGGAGGGCTGTGTTGGAGTAAAAAGGTTTCTGGCATGCAATTTCCCGCTCATATTTGTGGAGGAGGTTGTGGGCATCGTTGATCATAACCCTTATCATTCTGCGGCCGTTCTGTTCAGCTATTCTCCGTGCCTGTGGATTGTTGACCAGTGGTTTATACCTTAAGCTTTGTGGCAGTACCTGCTTTCTGAGGCATTCGTGCAGGAAGTATAGTTGCTCGCGGGTCGTGCTCAGTCAAATGGCATTTGTTTCCCATCTGTGGACCAGTTTGAGGGTGTTACGCCCATAGGTGTTTAAAGTTTTCAAGAAGATTTGTAGCTCGTACAGATTTAATGGAAGAGGAAGGGGAATGAGGGAGAGTCCCCAGATAATTTCCTTAAATGATGACACATCAGTGGAAAATGTGACCGTGGAACATTAAAATCAGAATGCATAAAAGACAGGATTGATATTGGAATTGTTGATGAGTCTTTGCCAGATTTATTACAACCAAAAGAAAAGTTGATTCTAGAGAAAGCTATTCAGATAATGAGAAGCACAAATACAGGAACAGCACAGATCAATCCTAACACGAGAAGGTCAAACTTAGCGGTCAGCCTAATCCATTCAGTTCTTAACGCATACAGCCCCTAAATACATACATAGAAGCCAGTTCAGAAATGAGGACAGACAGTAGATATTAAAAATCGATGTCACTACTTCGTAACAAGGAAATTCCATAGACATGAGGAGTGCCCAACTATTAAAACAAACGCTTTATCCATAAAACAATAGACCACTTTTGGAAAATGTGGCAAAGTAGGATACAGCTGCAGAGCGACAAGTTGACAAATAGCCACTCCAATAAAAAATTAATAAGCCTAAGCAACCAACACTAGGAGAAAAGACACAAAGTATTCCGAGGAGAAATAAGTGATTCTGCCCCATTTTGGCAAGTAAAGGTTTATGTCAATGGGCATCTCTCAAATTTTAAACTTGATACAAAGGTGTGGATCACTGTACATCAGACAGTGTACCTTGGTTGAAGAAACACTGTTGCAGCGGTGCAACTACATTGTCCAGGAAGTATAGCACTTAAAATTAAATCTATGCAATACAAGGGCTATCAAATACAAATACATCACAAACAACAATTCCAACCCTTGAACAGAAATGCATTTTTGAACTTGTCTTAAAGTAGAAACAATGCAGAAAAGATTTACTAGGATGTTGCCTGGACTGGAAGGTTTGAGTTACGAGGAGAGGCTAGATAGGCTGGGACCTTTGTCCACTGGAGTGTAGGAGACTGAAGGGTGTATAAAATCTTGCGAGACACAGATAAGATAAATAGCCAACATCTTTTGCCCATGGTAGAGGAGTCTAAAACCAAAGGGCATAAGTTTAAGGGAAGAGGGGAGAGATAGAAAATGGTCCAGGGCAGTTTTTTTTTTAACAGAGGGTGATGAGTGTCTGGAACAGGCTGCCACAGGCAGCAGTGGAGGCAAGTATACATTTGGGCAGGTACATGGATGAGATAGGTAAGGAGAGATATAGACCAACGTAGGCAAATAGGACTGGATTAATTGTGAAAACTGGGCAACGTCGACAAGTTGGGCCAAAGGGCCTATTTCCATGCTGTAAACCTCTATGACTCTAAATGGCAGGAAGAGTCAAATTAAGTAAATTCAAGGAACAGACAGTTTTGGAACAATAGGTCAAAGGATCTTGGGTCACTGAACAATCAGTGAGACATTTCATCTAGACTCACGGCAGGACTCAAACAGAAGATAGAATCCATTCAAGAAATTTGTTCAATACTATCAGCAAGGTGGGAACCTGTGACAATGCAGGGTTGTGAGAATAGTTTCCACTCTTATTTGCAGTGAAGAGAGTTCAGTCTGCAAAAATCCATGAAGATTTTGCCAAAACTTAAGTGTTGAGATAGCTATTGAGCAGTATACCCCAGTTGGGTTAATTCATGAAACCATATCTAATGTAATTCAGACTGCATCATGGCTTGGTGAACAGACAGTGATGACAGACTCAAACCAGATATCAGTTGCAAAAGATACAAGTTCAAACAGAACATTTCATTCCTGTATCTTCCCAGGAAGAAACATCAGTACCAGTGATGGAGATCATGCATGACTATGAAAATGAACATGTTGGTTTCATGAGCAATAGACCATCTGAAATAAAGACTCACCACATTTCAACACAGACTTGCCAACAGATTGAGAATAAAAATCTGCTCACACATGTTGAATATGTGGTTACAATTCCAATTGCATCGGAGATAAGGCAACCACTGTCCCGAGAAAACTGCCTGGCTTAGAGGTTCGGGATTATCTAGTACCTAGCTTTTAACTTTTCTCTCCTGCAGCCAAAACATGGAGCAAAGAGACACTTTTCATGAATCTACTGCTGTGACTCTGAATTGTAAATCATGAAATATGCATAATGGTCTGCAGAGAACTCTCAAATTTCCTGTGCTAAAGTGCTCCAAATCCACTCCGCACTCTCAGCAGAGCTTATTAGCAGGTACATGGAAGAGATAGGTATGGAGGGATATGGACCAAACATAGGCAAATGGGACTGGATTAATTGTGAAAACTGGGCGACATGGACAGGTTGGGCAAAAGGCTCAATGCAGTAATGTCCAGCATTCCATACTAGTGGTCTATCAAACTAAATCCTTCAGCTTTTCAATCTGTATAACATTAAATTCAATTGTTCACTTTCCAATTGTAAAAGCTTGGTGTGGAAGTTAACTGCTGCAGAGATTCCAGCTTCAATCCCCAATCTTGCGGTAAGTCAACTGCTCCCAGCTGGTTTATTGCTGAGTGACTGCAATTGGCTTCAGCATCCAGGGCTGGAAAGGAAAACCAAACTAAACAGGGTTCCAATTCTGACCCGTATCCTGTGACATCTGGTGAAGTCTGGTCCAGGAGTAACGGGAATAGGGTTGGCTCTAATGCCCTCCCAACAGTCCATAAAGCTGCCAACCAACATTGCGTAAAGCTAATTTCACACAGGAAGACTGGCTTAGTACATACGAGAGAAAAGGGCACTGGAATCACATGTCAGGTCAAGATTGGAGGAAAAAAAACTGGACGAGTTATGCGAATAGGTTGTTGTAGAAGTGGGAATGTATAATTCCACTGCGAAAAATGGACAAAATTTTATTTTCAAAGTTGCTATTATTAGACAGTTTCATGGAATCCCGAATCCATTCAGCCCACTGCATCCTCAAAAACAGTATCCCACCCGATCCCTGCACTTCCCATGGCTAAGCCACCTAACCTACGCATCCCTGGACACTATGGACAATTTAGCATGGCCAATCCACCTAACCTGCATATCTTTGGACAACAGGAGAAACCACAGCACCCAAAGGAAACCCATGCAGACACGGGGAGAATGTGCAAACTCCATACGGACAGTCACCCAAGGCTGGAATTGAACCTGGGTCCCTAGTGCTGTGAGGCAGCAGGGCTAACCCACTGAGCAACCGTGCTGCCACTTTCATTTGTGCTGAGCATTTCAGGCTCACAAGGAAGTGTCCTCTGATCACAACTCTCAATAAAATCATTTGTTACATGGAGATTGTGGACAGAGGAAATCTTCCCATTATTGGTTACAGCAATAACACAGAGTAACTAGTGGAAATCCTATCTCCTCTATATTTCATGATTAATTGTGTGTTTTTATAGCTCCGTACACAAAAGGCATGTTGTGACAATGCTTCCAAAATTTATACAGTATGAATATTACTAAGGTGCTTCTTACACTTAGTAGATTAAGTTACTAATGCCTACTTAGAAATTCAAGGTGGATTGAATGGAGAATGTATGCAGTGATATTCGTCCAACAGCAGTTTCTGATTAAAAGGAGACATGTGAGATGTGAATGGACTTTTCAGAATATTAGCTGGGCTACTACAGGCAGCAAGACAAGAGCTGGATTTTAAAGAAAGGCGAAGAGCTCCAACCAAACGCCACTTAAATGAATAAAGAAGATAGACTTTAAATAGAAAGGGATAATTGTTAGCAGCCCTTTACAACTTAAACCCCTGGCCAGAAAGCACATATCTGTTTTACTACAAAGCCTTTTGTAAATGTGAATCGCAGGCTGGATTAAAACATGAGCTGTAGCTTATTTATTCAAGAAAGGGCACTCCTTTCTGACAACAAGTTCACAGGAACACAACGCCTCCAAGTCTCAGAATTTCTCTGCTACAGTGCAGTCTGTTTCTCCATCTTTGCCTATAATAATGTCTGGAATTTTAAGCACATGACGACAGTTACAACATGACAGCAAACAGCATAAAAGTGACTAGTGTTAAGAAAGTGATCTGAAATACAACAAATGTAAATGAGAGGAAAAGAGCGCTCACTAATAAAAGCACAAGGAATGTTTGCTTCAGAACAAATAGATAAATAATTCAAAGTTTACAGATACACATGTTGTGGTTTTGGGGATTAACTACCACTCCTGTGACAATTTTAAATATTTTACACAAAATTCTGGTTAATCAATGAGAGGCAAAAAGATGACAGAAAGCGATTTAGTTACTCCCCAATCTCTGAGTGCCAAATACATGGTAAGCAAGATACGAACTTGTGTTTTTTTTAAAACATGAGTTTTATTACCTCGTTATCATGGGGTGGTAGCTGATACAGGAGCTGCTTAATTCTGTGTTTCTCTCCAGGACTGTTGACATAAGGGACCTTGTCTTCTGGCAGGCATGAAAAATAGAGCTGTACCTGTATTTGGGGTCAAAGAGAATGAATAAACACACAACTGAAAGTTTACAAAGTCAGTCAAGCAGAAATGCCCCAATGGATAATTTTAACACATTAGCTACAGGTTTCATTAATTTCATCTGCTGGTTACTTATCAGACACTGAATGCTTTCAAATGAATCCAGTTAATGATTTTTCTTTTGTAAAACAGAGATTTATGATTTCTGGGATTGATGTGATGTTACACGGAACAGGAATCTGACAGGATTTACGTTACATTGACCATTACTAGGAGCAGAGATCATTAAAACCAGAGAAATTGGATTGCTTCAAATATGACCTATGGCAAACAACTGCCATTCTGGGATGGGATATGTGGCAACAATTAACGTATCATAAATTATGCATGGTTAATGTGGTCATTACCCTTCCCTACCCCTCATCATTGCTGCACTAAACAGCTTCAGAAAATACCACATTTCTGTCAGCAATTACCTAAGTTAATGTGTGAAGTTGCCCAGGAAACAAAAACACTGGACACAAACCCAAAATTTGTCCCGTGGGTTGAGTAGACTTAAAAGAGAAGAGTGTGTTCAATTTTCTGATCTCCCACAGGCAAAACTCATCGAAGCAAGTTGACTTCATTGCTTCCATGTGTGTTTCTGGGATGTAGCTGGAGGAAATTCCTTCCAGCTTTGGGTTCCCGCCATAATTTATTAGATGCCAGGTTCAGTGACTGTACAGTCACTAATTTGTTACAGTAAAGCATCTGGTGTGGAGCTAATCAAAGGTAATGGCTGGAAATTGGAAAAACAACCCTTTGCAGGTTTAATGAGAGCCTAATCTTGAAAGGGAGCTCTCCAGTTCAACACCTCCCAACTGGGGGTCTCTTGCACCAGGAAATTACGGAGATACCTCCTACGCAAAATCACAAATCAGCAGAAGTTACTTTAAACAGGTTGAGGGTGATACTATTATTTTCCCTGTGATTTTAAAATGGGATAATTATAATTCTAGACTTTTAATCCAGGTGGAGTTGACAAAAATACTCCAGATACATTTTGTGTCAGGACAGACGCTATGCTAGGAGAACTGTTCACAGGATTTAATGAATGGAAAAATTATGTGATATAAAGAATTTTTTCCTCCCCACTTTAATTCCCAAGTGAAACCTATTCTTAAAAGAATGTAACAACACACACAGACATAAATGCTTCTGCTATTAGTGTTAAGTGTTAACAAAAAGTTGTTAATGCAGCAAAACACTGGAGTCCAACACATAAATCTTCGCAGCAGATGACTTGTTTGGCCTCTGCATTTAATGGAAGTGATCTAATGTGGGACCATTGATTTCAACGAGAGCAATTTAATAGTCTTCAGCTGTACTAATAGAAATTGTGATGTTCATGGAAGGAAGACAGTCTGTACGGAAGTACAGAGAAAGCTGGATAACAGATGAGGCTGGGCTGGTGGACATGAGGGAATAGCACTGATTTATAAAAGGGTGGAAAGCAACTCTTTTGATTGGGAACAAAAAAACCTCAAATTGCTATTAAAACTGAATCTGGATCTGTACTATCAAACCCACCCAATGAAAGAATCTAACCAAGATTAAAAAAAGATGCTTCAGAGATACTGCATACATGGAACACAAGAACAGGAAATGACTAAAGAGTCGTTTGAGTCTGCTCGGTCATTCAAAATTATGTGGCTAATATTCTACGTCAACTCCACCTCACTTAAAAAATGGTATTGCATTCCCATATGGCTGGATTACCTGAGGAGAGGCAATCTCATGCAGACTGCCCCTCTGCCCTTTTCTTATGAAAGAACAGAGCTCCACATTTCTGATAGGAGATTTTGATCAGGACTACTTCATATTTTCCATTCGCTCTTGCTGCAGAGCTGTCAGGAAATGCAAACCAAGATGGGGTGAAGGTTTGGGGGTTTGGGGGGTGGAAACTACTGGATTCTGTGGAAAGACAGGAACATGAAGGGTCTGGGGGGACATGTAGTTGTGAGAGCTAAGTATGTCATCAGATGAATAGTTACTTGGGAGTTAGACTTTGCATTTATTAGTCTAACTTGTCCTGAGTAACTATTCACTTCATTCCATCAGAACTTTAAATGGATCTCTTGGAGGATTCTATACATAGGGTAATTGCCCAGGACAACTAACTTCCTAGGCAATTCCTGGAGAGTCTGGTATGATGAACATTTCAAAGGGTCTCCACGTGCAACTCTCAATAAATGTGGAGCTGGAAAAGCAAAGCTGGTCAGACAGCAGCTGAGGAGCAGGAAAGTCAACATTTCAGTCCAAATGCTGTCTGACTTGCTGTGCTTTTCCAACTCCACATTTATTGACTCTAGCTTCCAGCTTCTGCAGTCTTTGCTGTCTCCAGGACTCCATGTGGAATTCTACTCTAAACTGGAATAACAACCGGCCATTGGAAAATATGGGCCACAGTCATAACAAGTTTAAACGTAACAAATGTAACATTGAAATCAATGTTAAATCAGGCTCCTTGTGGCATTTCTCTTCATGGGATTCTAGCAAATTATCTCATTCACTTGACCAAAGCCATCTTCCCACAAAACAGGTGAAGATTTCACTTTTAAGGAAATAAGACAATAAAACCATAAGACATAGGAGCAGAAGTTAGGCCATTCAGCCCATCAAGTCTGCTCCACCATTCAATCATGGCTGATGAATTTCTCAACCCCGATCTCCCACTTTCTCCCCATAATCCCCGATCCCCTTGACAGTCAAGAATCTATCTATCTCTGTCTTAAATATACTCAATGACTTGGCCTCCAAAGCCCAACGACAGCTTTGTGAGACTCTCTTTTGACACTGACACACTCAGGCCACAATATCCCCCACAAATTACTCAATCACAAGGCCAAAGATAGTAAGAACTGCAGATGCTGGAGTCAGAGATAACACAGTGTGGAGCTGGAGGAACACAGCGAGCCAGGCAGCATCAGAGGAACAGGAAAGCTTACATTTTGGATCAGGACCCTTCTTCAGAAATGGGGAGTGAGAAGGAAGCTCAGAAATAAATAGAGAGGAGGGATGGTGATAAGTGGTGGGGATTGGTCAGTGGGATGGGTGGGGCAGATAGGTGGGACAGAAGATGGACAGGTTGTGTCAAGGAGGTGGGGATGAGCGGGAGGGTCGGTCATGGGATGAGGAGATTTTGAAATTGGTAAAATCCACATTTAGGCCATTGGGCTGTAGTCTCCCGAGGTGTTGCTCCTCCAGTTTGCAGGTGGCGTCATTGTGACACTGGAGGAGGCCCAGAATGGACATGTCACCCAGGGAGTGGGAGGGGGAGTTGAAATGGTTCGCGACCGGAAGGTGTTGTCGTTTGTTGTGAACAGAGCGCAGGTGCTCTACAAAGCGGTCTCCGAGCCTCTGCTTGGTCTCACCGATGCAGAGGAGGCCACATCAAGAGCAGCGGATGCAATAGACCACATTGATGGATGTGCAAGTGAACCCCTGTCTGATGTGGAAGGTTGATTTGGTGCCTTGAATGGAGGTGAGGGGGGAGGTGTAGGGGCAGGTGAAGCACTTCCTGTGGTTTCAGGGAAAGGTGCCAGGGGTGGTGGGGCAAGTTGGGAGCGTGGAGCAGATGAGGGAGTCGCAGAGAGCGCGGTCCCTACGAACGGCAGATAGGGGTGGGTTACCTCCATATTCAACGTATCATTCTCCACCACTTCCGCCACCTACAATCTGACCCCACAGCCAAAAATATATTTCCCTCCCCAGCCTTATGCCCCTACACCTCCATTCAAAGAACCAAACCTTTCACATCAGACAGGGGTTCACCTGCACATTTGTCAATGTGGTCTACTGCATCCACTGCTCTTGATGTGGCCTCCTCTACACCGGTGAGTCCAAGCAGAGGCTGGGAGGCTACTTTGTAGACCACCTGCGCTCTGTTCGCGACAAACAACACCTTCCGGTTGCAAACCATTTCAACTCCCCCTCTAACTCCCTGGGTGACATGTTCATTCTGTACCTCCTCCAATGTCACAATGACGCCACCCGCAAACTGGAGGAGCACCTCATATTCCACGTCAGGAGCCTACAGCCCAATGGCCTAAATGTGGATTTTACCAATTTCAAAATCTCCCAACCCTCCTTCTCATCCACACCTCCTTGACCTGATACAACCTGCCCATCTTCTCTCCCACGTATCAGCTCCTCCCACCTCACGGACCAATCCCTACCACTCCCTACCTGCACTCACCTATCACCATCCCTACCTTCCCCAGCCTCACCCCTCCTCTCTCTACTTATTTCCAAGCTTCCTTCCCCCTTCCCCATTTCTGAAGAAGGGTCCTGACCCGAAACATCAACTTTCCTGCTTCTCCGATGCTGCCTGGCCTGATGTGATCCTCCAGATCCACGCTGTGTTATCTCAATCACAAGGCCAGCACTTTGTCTCATGTTAATCCGCAATACTGTTGTCGCCATGCCAAAATTCTTTGAACTGCTGATGGTGCATTCTCATCAGTTGTAGCCTTAAGCTGGGTGTGGATATAGTGTAGGTGGTAAGTCTTATATTGCTCCATTACTGAATTGCATCTTTGCTCAATGATTCATAGAATGAATCAATGAGGTTGTGTTGGGTGGCAGATAAAGCACCTGAGAAATTATCAAGGTTAAAGACGTGGGCAGCTATCCAAGATTGGTAATATTTTGAAGGTGAAATTTTCTCTAGCACAAAATGTTCTTCAGCCAGGAGTGGCATGCAGAGGAACCACTGCTGAAGGAATAGTTTCCTCCTCCATGCTTTGTTATTTGCATGTCAAATGCTGCACTGATGTTTATGGGAATAGCCTGTCAATGCCTGCCCCTTCTCTGAATGGTAAACCAGTAAGCATTTAACTTAATAGCTATTGCAATCCAGGATCAGGATCTTTGTCAACTTTAAATCTTGGCACCATTTTATAATGCACGTTCACTATGACGGACAACTGCAGAAAAGCCCTGTCTGATCACTAAGAAGAAAGTTGTTTCACTGAGTAACCTCTTTCGTTGACTCTGGGTGATTCATTCAACAAGGCAAGGAATTTATTAGCTGCTTTTTGCATCACCATGAGTTGCTTCAGTGAACATTCAGATCTTGAGATAGGAAATGCCCCTTGAAATGCTCGAATCATTCACGACTAGCTGTGAAGCTTCCCAGCCCGGGGCTCATTCTGCAAGTCTGCAGATAAGCTCCTGGATCTTTACTGGATGACCAAAATAAAAAGATACCTGGTACTGGTCTTCAAGTCCAGAATGTCAAGAGTCTTTCCACGTTCTTAGAGTTGTAGAGTCATACAGCTGTACAGCATGGAAACAGATCCTTCGGTCCAACTCATCCATGCCAACCAGATATCCTAAATAAATCTTGTCCCATTTGCCAGCAATTGGCCCATATCCCTCCAAACATGTAGCCATCCAGATAACTTTTATATATTGTAATTGTATCAGCCTCCATCACGTCCTCTGGCAGCTCATTTCATACACGCACCACCCTCTGCCCCTTAGATCCCTTTTAAATCTTTCCCCTCTCACATTAAACCTGTGCCCTATAGTTTTGGACTGACCCACCCTGGGGACAAAGACCTTGGCTATTCACCCTATCTTCATTGAGCTGCCTTCAATCCATCGCAACCTGAAAGCACACACAGGTGAAACTTTGCACTTTGATTTTATTAATGATATCACTCATTGTTCCTACTCTTGTAAGTGATAGAACTCAGTGTTCTGACAACATTAGCTCCATCATCAACATGTTTTAATACATCCAATTTTGTGGCTGGGCTGATAGTGAGCCTACTCCAAAAACAACAAGAAAAACTAGACCACTTGATGGACATCTGTGCCTCTTGTTTACTCTCAGTCTCTCCTTTTCAAACATGTCTTTCAAGCATCTCTCTCTCTCGCTCTATCACTCTTTACCCTTTTTAATTCAGTCTCTCATCTCTCACTTCTGTCCCTTTCTTTATCCTTTTGAACTTTGTCTTGCCCTCACCAGCTATAATAACTAAGTATGATGGGAACTTCTTTTAGTTGGGAAAATATATCCAGAACAAAATGGGGTATTACATTATCTATAAATCACTGCAAGTATGTTTTTAAGGGTACGCTTTACAAATCTTTGCGTTTTAAAAAGTTTTAGCAACAATTTACTCCCTTTTTTTGTGCTAATTTTCTTAGCTGTGTATCTAACGTCTAAGAGCAAAGGTGCCACTTCCAGAGCAAAGGGGAAAATTTGGCCTGTATGTGGGTAGGTGGCAGGTCCAAGCTCACCATTGGTACAATGTTAGGAAGCTCATAACAATCCTCTGACTTCCTGATTTGACCTGAACACATTTGTTTAAATGCAGAAAATCCCTGTGGGATTGGTAGGTCTGAGATTTAAATATGTTATATTTCAATTGACAGCATCTCTAACCCTGGTTCCTGTCCAACTCTTTCTGCACTTGTTTCCTGACCTTCCTCTCCAGGTAGGAAAGAAGGTCCTCCCAGGACACCCCACTGTTGCCAGGCCCCTCTACTTTCCCACTGTCTATGATCTCCAACCCTCCAGATGCTGCAGCCAAGGAGGGTGACCCTGAGTCTGAGCAGGATGCTCTCAGCATGCATCAGCCCTCTGGCCAGAAATGTCCCAAATCTTCCAGGCCAACGGATGAGGCACTGCTCATTTTTGAGAAGCATCGTGGCTAGCAAACGGATCTCCAACATCCTTCAACCCTTAACACTCTTGACTGCATGCAGGACCTAGCCCTTTAGTGAGGAGATCACTGAGCCTAAAGCTACTGTGAAGGCCTTGTCTCCTTATGGTCACCTTGTGTTGTGATGACACCATCATTTAGGAGTACATGTTTGTCTGGAGGTTAATCTAGTTATGTGTCTTACAAGGGACCCTGTACTGACTTAAGGGTTCATGATATCCAATGCTCAATCAACATCCAAACTCTGCCTCATAACACATTGTTCTGGTGGGAAAAAATGTTTTAAGTGCACGCTCTGTCACTTTAGACATGGGAAGTAAAGTCCACTTGAACTTTACACTGTCCAAACTGATTCCATATCTTCAATGTTGAAATTAAGGTAATGCTCACTATTTCACTAATGTCATTCTTAACAAATCCACTACCTTTTAAAGTGTCAAATAACTATAAATATTCAGTTGCCAGCCTTTGTCACCTTGCAGCCATGTCTCTCTAATGGCTATTAAGTCATGCACATTTATTTCTATTTGTGGTGACAACTCACCAGTTTTGTTATGAATACCATATATATTTAGATTTACTATTTTTGCAAACTCTGTTCTCACCTCCTGCCTCACTCTTTTATATACCCTGTCACTTCCTGTCATGTTCTGATTATCATTAGCTGTGTTTGATCCATTGCCTCATAGTTTCCTTTCAGTTTACCACATCTACCCTCATGTCTTAGCTTAACAAGGATCTTGCTAGGGTTGGAGAGTTTGAGCTGTAGGGAGAGGCTGAATACGCTGGGGCTATTTTCCCTGGAGTGTCGTAGGCTGAATGGTGACCTTACAGAGGTTTATATAATCATGAAGGGCATGGATAGAGTAAATAGACAGGGTGGGCGAGTCCAAAACTAGAGGGCACAGGTTTAAAGTGAGGGGGAAAAGATTTAAAAGGGATCTAAAGGGCAACTTTCTCACGAAGCTGGCAGTGCGAGTATGGAATGAGCTGCCAGAGGAAGTGGTGGAGGCTGGTACAGCTACAACAGTTAAAAGGCACCTGGATGGGTATATGAATAGGAAGGGTTGAGAGGGATTTGGGCCTAATACTGGGGAATGGCCCTAGATTTATTTAGGATATCTGGTCAACATGGGTGAGTTGGACTGAAGGATCTGTTTCCATGCTGTACATCTCTACGACTCAATGACCAACCCAACCACCAGTACTATTTATAGCAAATTCTGTGCTATCTTGAGTCCTAGTTATACAACACCCAAAAACATAGTCCCAACAGAATTTAGGTGAAGACCATCCTAGTGGTGCACCTCTCACTTTTCCAAGTGCAGATGTCAAACTCCCATGAATTGAAACCCACCCAGATCAGTCTTTCAGCCACACATTCAACTCCCGTATCTTTGTTAGCCTATGGCAATTTTCTCATGGTTCAAGTAGTAATCCTTTGTCTTGTAATTTTGTTTGTAACTAATCCCCTAGGTACGCGTGCGCCTCAAAGAGAATCTCTTTCCTGATCCTTGCTGTGTTACTTGGTAGCCACCTGGGTGACTATAACTGGACACCCTCCCTCTCACTTTGAATTCCTCTCTAACCCTGAGCAGATGTTCTGAACTCTGACACCAGTAGGAGGCTGTGTGTGTGTGTGTATGTGTGTATAAACATATGTGTGAGTGTGCACGTGTGTATGTACGCACGTGTGTATGTGCATGTGTACGTGTATGTGAGTGCCTCTCGGTATGTGCGTGCGTGTGCACGTGTGTGTACATATTTACATGTGTGTAAACTCTGCTGAGTCTCTCCAGCTACAACACCTTCCCTCTCCGCCCCCAGCCAAAGATCCATTCATCTGAAAGCCACATGTGACTCATCTTTCACTCTCATCTTCCCATTTTTCACAAGGCTTTGGCATGCAGCAGGCAATAATGAGACAATGGTTCACAGACATTGCAATTAAATGTGACAGTGTAATGTAATGCTAAGCATCCTTTTGCAACCACAGATTCTTTTTCTCACTTTTCTTCTTACTCCTACATGGTGTAACTCTGTGGCTTTAGCAAAGCTACAGGAACACTACTTACGTCCCTGCTCTGACATCCTCAGAGAAAAGGAGGGAACAGTTCATCCTGCAAAGGGATAGAATCACCATGGGCTATGACAGCAATACAAGGGCAAGGAATGATAATACTTTGAACAAAGGCTCTACTTCATTGACCCTACCTACAGCTTCCTTTCCAGGGCATTTTTGCACTGTCATGTTAACCAAGAGTTGCAGTGCAGGGAAGTACAAGGTTGTGTACCTATGTGTGGTGCTGACCGACCAACAATGAGACTATTTTCATACAGCATTGAACAGTACAGCAAAGGAACAGGCCCTTTGGCCCACAATGTTGTGCCAAACATGACACCAAATTAAACTAATCCTTTCTGCCTGCCCTCGGTCCATATCCCTCCATTCCTTGCATATTCATGTGCTTATCTAGAAGTCCCTTAAATGCCTCTATCGTATCTGCCCCCACTACCATCCCTGGCAGCACGTTCCAGACTCCTACCTCTCTCTATGTAAAAAAAAAATTGCCCCTCGCATCTCCTTTGAACGTTTCCCCCTCTCACCTTAAATGCATGTCCCCTGGTTTTAGACATTTCAACTCTGGGAAAAAGATTCTGCCCATCAACCCTATCTATGCATCTCATAATTTTGTAGACTTCTATCAAGTCACCCTTCAGCCTCTACTGCTCTAGAGAAAACAACCCAAGTTTTTCTAGCCTCTCCTAATAGATCATACCCTCGAATCCAGGCAGCATCCTGGTAAACCTCTTCTGCACCTTCTGCGAAGCCTTCACATCCTTCCATTAATGTGGTGACCAGAACTGAGCACAATACTCTATGTGTGGCCTAACCAAACTCTTTTATAAAGCTGCAACATGACATCCTGATCTCGTACTCAATTCCCCGACCAATAAAGGCAAGCATGCTATACGCCTTCTGTAACACCTGATCTATGTGTGTGGCCACTTTAAGGGAGCTATGGACTTGAATCCCAAGATCCCTCCGTACATCAATGATGTTCAGGGTCCTGCCATTAACTATACACTTTTCCTTAACATTTGATCTTCCAAAGTGCAGCACCTCACACTTGTCTGGATTAAACTCCATCTGCCACTTCTCCAATTCATATCTGCAACTGATCTTTATCCCGCTGTATCCTTTGATAACCTTCTACGCTTTCCACAGCTCAACCGATCTTTGTATTGTCTGTGAACTTACTAACCCATCCATCTGCATTTTCACCCAAGTCATTTATATATATCACAAACAGCAGAGGTCCCCCAGTATGATCCCTGCAGAGCACCACTAGTCACAGACCTCCAGCCAGAAAAACACCCTTTCACCACTCCCCTCTGCCTTCTATGGGCAAGCAATTCTGAATCCACGCAGCCAAGTCACCGTGGATCCCAAACATCTTAACCTTCCAAATGTGCCTACCATGAGGGACCTTGTCTAAAGCCTTACTAAAATCCATGTAGACAATATCCACTGCTCAACCCTCACCGATCACCTCTGTCACCTCCTTGAAAAATTCAATCAAGTTAGTAAGACATGGCCCGCCCTGCACAAAGCCACTACTCCCTAAGTAGGCAATGCATAAGTCATTTGCAAAGGTTGCCAATCTGAGTATGCAGACCATCAGAGATGGCAGAAATGCATTCAGTTGCCTACCTCATCTGACGTTCCATGCAGATGGCCAGTCTTGCCATGGATGCAGACACAAGGATGAAGGCCCAAGACAACCTGGCATTCATTTGAGAAATGGGCTCCTCCAATTTCTCTCCAGTTGTGCATAACGCCCCTGGAAAGGCTGACACAACTTCCCAGGTTTTCTCCTGCTACGCCAGAATAGTCCACTTTGTAAAGATTGCCATGGTATGGAGAATTGGGGCAGTATGGTGGTTCAGTGGTTAGCACTGCTGCCTCACAGCACCAGGGGCCTGGGTTCGATTCCACCCTTAGGTGACTGTGCAAACTCCACACAGACATTCTCCCTGAGTCTGCGTGTGTTTTCTCTGGGTGCTCCAGTTTCCTCCCACAGTTCAAAGATGTGCAAGTTAGGTGGACTGTCCATGGTAAATTGCCCATAGTGTCCAGGGATGTGCAAGCTAGGTGGGTTAGCCGTGGGAATCACAGGATTATAGGGGTAGGCTAGGGTGGTTAGAATTGGAGGGATGCCCTTCAGAGGGTCAGTGTGAACTCGATAGGCCGAATGGCCTGCTTCCACACCGTAGGGATTCTTTAAATCCTGTGCCCTTCAACAGGGACACTCCACTGGTGTTCCTGTTCCCAACACATGCTCCTGCTCATTAGTTCCATGTGCCCCATTATGCGTTACATATTGTCCCTCTATCTGGGCTGATGGGGAGTGCATGTGGTTGGTGATGAGTTTTCAACAGAGGGACTGAGCCAAGAGGAGTCTTTGTCTGCATCACCCAGCCCTCCACAGTCCCTTTTAAATAGCTTAGTCGAAAAAGACTGATCTGGGTTGTCATCATGCTTGCCCACTGCAGACAGATCTGACAATTACAATTCAGCCTTCTGATTTTCTTAAGTACTACTTATGAAGGGGTGGCATGATGGCTCAGTGGTTAGCTTGCTGCCTCACGTTGCCAGGGACCTGGGTTCAATCCCAGCCTCGGGTGACTGTCTGTGTGGAGTTTACACATTCTACCCGAGTCTGTGTGGGTTTCTTTCAGGCGCTCTGCTTTTCTCCCACAGTGCAAAGATGTGCAGGTTAGGTGGGTTGGCCATGCTAAATTGCCTACAGTGACCAGAGATGCGTACATTAGGTGGATTAGTCATGGGAATGCAAGGTCACAAGGATGGGGTAGAGGAGGTAGGTCTGGGTGGGATGCTGTTTGGAGGGTCAGTGTGGACCCAATGGGCTGAATGGCCTGCTTCCACACTGTCGGGATTCTATCATTCATGACAGAAACTCAACCATGCCTTTTGAGCACCAGTAAATTAACTGAGCACTGCTAGATAACCCAAGTAAAATGAAGCAGACGATTTGGCGTTTACACCTTGAGAACCTGACACAAGCTTTTTGATCTGCCCGCGGGTGAGGGGAATGTCATTCTCCTTCTTAAACAGTTCTGTTTGCAGTTTGGGAATTAGATAAAGTTGTCTTGCAACACTGCTGACTGAAAAGTAACCATAAAATCCATGCCGAAACCTTCAATAGGTGATTGAAACCTGATAATGAAACTCAGATAACCTCTGACAATATCAATGTTGACAATTTTGTGGCTGCAGTTTTGAGGTTGCCAGTGGAAATCAGCTAATCACCAAACACTTCAGAAACTAACAAACCTGCTGAAAAGCAGCTAACTTCATTGTTGACCTACCAAATAAAAATCTTTGACACACGTGCCCAATCTTCAAATGCTGTTCTGTTCTGCAATGAGTTGTTATCACTGCTCGTGTGTTTGATTAAGATTTTTTAAAGAAGCCTAGTTAAACTAAGTCAACCCTTCTGCTGGCAGGAGTACATCAATCTCATTTGTGTGTTTAGAACTTTATAAGATCACATTTCTGTGACAGTAACACATTTTTTTCTCTTTTCCAAGCTTCTTATTAAATGTCAATTGTACAGTACGACTTTGTTTCATTAAACGACAAGGTAAACCTCTGAAAGGTTCATTGCGTACTTTTAAGATGATGTATGCCAACATGTATGGCTCGGAAACTGTCAGTTTGTAAAACAATGATGCATTTTCAAAAGCAGAAGGCCTTCCAACCAACTGCACCTGTAGAATGCATCAAAAATTCAACAGTGCCCGATTCTTCAAAGTTCATGCTTGATTATTGGACAATAAATTACCTTCAGAAAAGGTTAACTGCACATGGTGCTTTTCACTGTGCCTCAACACCCAGTCTTTTCACAAGGCATATTTACTTGAGCATTATTTTTAACAGAAGTCACTTGTCCTGTAAAGCTTAAGGGAAAACCAATGGGATTTATTTTTTTGCAAAAGTGCCAGTTTCCAAGACGGGAAATGATGAGTATTTCACTGGGTACAAACACTGTCCTCTCGTTTATGCAGTAGGTTCTGAAGGTGTAAATTCCAACATCATATTTTTAGCTCAGCCATTATGAGAGAGCAGCAAACCAAAGTCCCTACAGTGTGGAAGCAGGCCATTAGGCCTATCAAGTCCACACTGATCCCCTGAAGGGCATCCCACCCAAACACACCCTATCCCTATCACCCTGAAATTTCCATGGCCGATCCACCTAACCTGCACATCTTTGGACTGTGGGAGGAAACTGGAGCACCGGGAGAAGGAAACCCATGCAGACACAGGAACAATGTGCAAACTGCACATAGACGTTCACCCAAGGGTAAAATCCAAACTGGGTCCCTGGTTCTAACCAGTGAACCACAGTGCTTCCCCCACATGTAATAAAACAATGGACATTCTTTACCAGATAAGAAAGATTTTGAGGAACTTGAAGATACATAAGTCCCGAGGGCCTGATGGGATTTATCCAAGGAATCTATGGGAAGTGAGGGAAGAGATATGGGAAGTGAGGGAAGAGATCACAGGGCCTTTGGCAATGATCTTTTCGTCCTCACTGTCCACGGGTATAGTGCTGGAAGATTGGAGACAGGCAAACGTCATTCCCTTGTGCAAAAAAAGGGAATAGGGATAACCCCGGAAATTACAGGCCAGTTAGTCTTACATCAGTGGTGGGCAAATTATTGGAAAGGGCTCTGAGAGACAGGATTTATGATCACTTGGAAAGGCACAGTTTGATTCGTGATAGTCATCATGGATTTGTGAGGGGTAGATCATGCCTCTCAAACCTTATTGAATTCTTTGAAGAGGTGACCAAACACGTGGATGAAGGTAGAGCAGTGGATGTGGTATACATGGATTTAAGTAAGGCGTTTGATAAGGTTCCCCATGGTGGGCTCATGCAGAAAGTAAGGAGGCATGGCACAGGGGGAAATGTGGCAGATTGGATTCAGAATTGGCTGACCCTTAGAAGACAAAGGGTGGTAGTGGACAGAAAATATTCAACATGGTGCTCAGTTACAAGTGGAGTACCACAAGGATCTGTTCTGGGTCCTCTTCTATTTCTGATTTTTGTAAATAATTTGGAGGTAGGAGTGGAAGGGTGGAATAGTAAGTTCGCGGACGATTTGAAGGTGAGTCAAGTTGTGGACAGTGCGGAGGGCCGTTCTAGGTTACAAAGGGACAAGTGGCAGATGGAGTTTAACCCTGAAAAGTGTGAGGTGATTCATTTTGGAAGGACAAACTTGAAAGCAGAATACAGGGTTAACGGAAAGACTCTTGGCAGTGTGGAGGACCAGATGGATCTCGGGGTTCATGTCCACAGTTCCCTGTAAGCTGCCACCCAGGTGGATAGAGTTGTTAAGAAGGCGTATGGGGTGTTAGCTTTCATTAATAGAGGGATTGAGTTCAAGAGCCGTGAAGTTATGCTCCAGCTATACAAAGCCCTGGTTCGGCCACATCTGGAGTATTGTGTCCAGTACTGGTCGCCTCATTACAGGAAAGATGTGGAAGCGTTGGAAAAGGTGCAGAGGAGATTTACCAGGATGTTGCCTGGAATGGAGGGAAGGTCTTATGAGGAAAGGTTGAGAGAGCTAGGGCTTTTCTCTTTAGAATGACGAGGGATGAGCGGCGACTTGATAGAGGTGTACAAAATGATCAGAGGTATAGATAGAGTGGATAACCAGAGACATTTTCCTAGGGTGGAGACAGCTATTATGAGGGGGCATAATTTTAAGTGAGTGGGGGTAGATATAGGGGAGATATCAGAGGTAGGTTCTTTACTCAGAGAGTGGTAGGGGTGTGGAATGCATTGCCGGAGAGGGTAGTGGAGTTGGCCTCATTAGGGGCATTTAAGCAGCAATTAGATAGGCATATGGCTAATAGTATAAGGTAGGGGTGGAGGTTGGATAGACCTAGGTTTAGGGTAAAAGTTCGGCACAACATCGTGGGCCGAAGGGCCTGTACTGTGCGGTACTGTTCTATGTTCTATAAACAGCGGACAGAGCATGATAGTGCTTTAAAAGTGCAATCAAAGCTATTATTTTGAAAGATTATTTTCTTGAGCCTGTACGGATTTATAACAATTTAAAACTGTGTGTCAGGAATGTCTCAAGCTACTTTGCTGAATGTTAGAAGACACTTTCCGAGAGATTCTAGCCATTGTTCTTAATTATGGAAAATTGACAGGCATTAAAAATGCAGAATAATGAAATGTTAATGATGATTACAGTTCTTTTCACACTTCAGATTTTAGAAAAAGATTTCAAACAATTAGGTTGTTGGCTATGGCTCAGTTACCTTTTGTGCTACTGTTGATACTTGCCATTTATATTCATAGCTCTCGACTCATCGAACCTTTTTGCCTGTCCTCCTTTAGTCACTGAATAGAGGATCGATCATTGACATAGCTTTATGTTGGGAAAATAAATAAGTTGATATTGAGCTCTCAGACAAAGAATAACAATGCTAGGTGGGGATGCACTATGCATACAGTCTCGGGTTTGACCAGTCTTGTTGCCCTGAAAGGACATCATTGAGCTGATGATGGGGACATAAAGAAGGCAATTAAAGGTAAAATATTGAAGCGACGGGCTTGTGCAGAGGTTGGGAGAAGAGGTCTTTTGTTTTTAAGATTGGAAATGTCCAGATGCTCTCTTACTGTCACACCCAGTCATGCCATCAAACAGTCCTTCCGGAAATGATGTTTGTGAAAAAGATCATGGCCTACCTGTTCTGGCTTTAGGCCAGGTGGAACCCATGCATACTCTTCCAAAACGCAACCAGAATCATCATCTGATGTTGAACTGCGCTGAAATCCAAAAGTCAGTTTGCTTGCTTTTTGCTCCACTTCTAAAGCCATGATGCCACTGAGGTGAGGTCAGCTGTGATTCAGCATACAATGAATCTGAGAAGACATAAAGAGTGTGCAAATTGTAGATTCAATCAGAAAAATACAGAATTATTTGGATGCAAACAGAAATGATTCAACTGTTAGCAAATGGAGCAGTAGATGAATATATCATGACTTTTATGCGATAATAAATAAATGCATTTACTCTGGAGTTTAACACTCGTGAATCCAAGTATTAAAAATTACATTAAAAATAAACTCCTGCTTATCACAACACCCATAAGTGTTAAATATCTTTTAGAAACCTTGGGGTAGTAGTCAGTCACATTGTGGAACTCCCTTTGCGATTCTTCTGCTTTGGATTTATTCCTATCTCTTGGACCAAAATTTGTCCAGCTCTTGTCTATCACGGAATGGCTCAACATCTATTCCATTCTTCCCTTGTGATCAACCTTGGGATTTTTTTTTTAAATATTAAGGATTGTATATAAAATGCAAGTCGTTGTCATCAGCAAACCAAGATTAGTAGAGCATAAACTAATCAGAAATCTATATCAAGCCTATTGGTACTTCAGTATAGTTAGCTCTAGGTGACATGACAGATGCTGCACAATATTGTAATGAAAGCTCAATTTATGAGGTTAACGCCTGTTAAAATAGCAAACAGAGAACTCTTAAGTAAACATGTTCATGTGCTGACTAAAATTGTATGGAAAATGCTTTCAACTACTTCCTAACAAATATCTAACATCATTTGAGATGATTTATGCATTTGTTACAATTCAGTTGAGATGAACCCTTTTGATTTGTCCCAAAAAGTTGCTAAAGCAAAAAAAAGTGATTGTGTTTCATTTTGTTAAAGCCAAATGCAGAGTTCCCAAACATGAACTAAGTTGCCCTTTGGATACATGTACTTGCCAATGTAATTGCCAAAAATGCTTTATTCAGTGAATCAAACGTTTAATTCATACCGCCTTACCATTTTAGTCACTTAAATAATGCAGTAATGTTGTAGGTAAGATATCAAAATTCAACAAGAAATGTCAGAATGGCTCTCAAATTTACCATCAATGAGTGTTATTTACATCTATTTCAGTAGTGAGGGAGGTGTCTGATGGTGCAGAAACTAAGTTATTACATCAGGATTTGTCAGCAAATGCAATGAGAACATACATGCACCTAATTTCTCAAGATAGCTGTCCTTTTCCATTAAATGATGGCCACGTTTGATGTGGCACTAACATTTTTTCTCAAAAAGCCCTGCAGCTTAGTCAAACCTATCTTGCATCAGGCCCTTATGGTTAATGGTGTATCTGAGATTAATTCACTTGCTTACTTAACTGCAAGCTCAAGGGGAATATTTTTAATATGTGAACTTTTATAAGATTATGTGGGATTATAGTTGATTGTTGCCTTCAGCACCAGCCCTGGTGCAAAAGGTTAGACTAGACTTATGAATAAAGTTAGTTATCACATGATGATCGTGGTTGTAACCTTGTGACATATCAGCAGATTTAGATTCACGCAGCGGAACAAACATTTTCCTTAGAATGTCTGAGATTGTAATTCTCACAGTTCAAGCTGTGAAGCAGATCTCAGTTTCTAGTTTTAAATGCCAAGCAAAAATATGTTCAAGTGCTCCTATAAATTGATTTCCAACTTCCCAAAGCACCTGAAAACGAATGAATATTTATTGGCATGGGAATGATTCAGGGCTGCTGAATGCTCTCTGCTTCCTAGCTAGTCGCTTAAATTGGAGTCTGTTCAAGGTGAGTGGCAGACGTGTTGCTGCGTTTATAAAATGAAAGATGCCTCACCCAATTTCAATTTATTAATTTTAAGGTGGTCAGGTATAACATACTCTGACGCAAACAGAACTCCTGTATTTTGCTTTAATGTTACAATCCAACACAGAATAAAAAACAAAAGAACCGCGTTTGCTGTAAATCAGGAACAAAAATAAAGTTGCTGGAAAAGCTCAGCAGGTCTGGCAGCATCTGTGAAGGAGAAAACAGAGTTAACGTTCCTCCGAACAGAAAAAACACATCCTCGGCCTTTCTCAAATAAAAATAGAAAATCCTTGAACTACTCAGCAGGCCTGGCAGGGTTGTAATTTATGTGGAGAAAGACAGAGTTAAATATGTGGGTCATCCCAATGGTAACCCATGTAGCAAACTAATGCAAAATCAAGGCATCGTGATGTTTGCAAGGATATCAGACATTGGCCTACATCATTCAGTTTCTGGTGTTCATACAACAGCTGGACTTTGAAGAAACGGAACCACTTTTAGTTCTGGTGTAGGGTTGAGTTGAAGAAATGGAACCACTTTTGGTTCCGATGTAGTGTTGAGTTGACATGAGATGCTTGCACAGTGTGCACAGTCAGTGGCGCCCTGAACAATGGAGGAGACTGTAATGCTCGTGAAACTGTGTGCTTTCTCTAGTTGCTTATCCGTGACAAGACAGAATAAAATGTGGTTCGCTCATTGCATTGAGTGTCAATGACCAGCCTCTCAAAGCACTGGATGGCAATTTGTGAGATACTGTAAATATCTCCAGCTGCAACAAGGGAAGAGTTCTGATCTGTGCAAGTTCATGACCACTGCAGGCAATGATATCCTTGCCCTGTACCGAGGCTGCAGCCATCAGCTGATTTCAATGAGGATGCTCTCACTAAAATGTAGATGTTTCACACAGTGTTCCTCAGAGAGTCAGATGCAATCACTTCCTGGCCACTCTGAGCTGATATAACCTCTTTTGACTGGTCTCCTCATTTAACTTGTCCTCCTCTTCTTCCAGAAGCCTGTCATGATAAACTGCAAGGGGAGTGTCTCTTCGCGTAACCACGTCTGGATACAATTGCTTTATGCCTTGAAGCAAGAAAAAAGTCCTTCGGCTCCTTTAGCAATGTTAGCAAAGACTTGTATGGGACCTACAGGAAGTATAAGTTAATCAGCAACCAACCCGTGAGTAGTTGAAGATCCCCTTAAATCGCACCAGTGGAACAATCCTTTATTATTTAGGGTTGAGCTTCAAAGTGACATTACAGGCATCAAATCACTTTCACAAGCTGATTCTTATTTCTGGCTGGACACAGTGGGTGCTAATGCCTATGGCACTAGGTGCAGCTCTTAACATGAGTAAATGCATGTCATGAGTGACATTTTAATACGAGGAACACTTATAACACCCAAAAACTAGTGTCCCCTGACAAGCCTCAAACAAAATGCCATCCTCTCAGAATTCCCCGAACCTATTTTGTATATTTCACAGATTCCAATTGAGCAATCATTTTTTACTTATTGTCAACTCAGTTTCAACAGCTTTCCATAGAGAAAATACTTCGAAAGCTCGCTGACTGCTCAGGGGTTTATCTAGTGATCAGCTAAGCTACCTATAGATGAAGAGTGTGTATGTTGAGTTAGCTGATCCCAGCAAGGTCAATGACCTCACTATGCTGGGTTACAGAGAAGAAAATAGGCTGTGTTCTCTCTGCTTGATGGTATCCCTCAACTCTCTACAGGGAGTGGTCAGATGTGGATGCCAGATGAGAGACAGAATTGAGGTGGCTGCATTGTTTCTTAAATTGTGAAAACTGCTAGTGAACATTTCTCATTGAAGTGTGCATGGCAAGAACAAACAAAAACAATGAACTGATGTAAACTTTGTACATACCAGCAGTGAATGCTTCAGATCATGGAGTACAAGAGAACATTTCTTGTAACGAGGGTAACAGTCAATAGATGGAAGATATTAAAAATGTCTTCCAAATTTCAATTGTAAATATTTAATCCATAATTCTGGACACATTTTCCCAAGAATAGAAATGATGGAAAAAAAACTTCCATTTTGTGTGGCAGGTCTTATTAACAATACAGCCCCAAAGAAAATCTATGTGCTATGATATTCTTTTTTCAGCAACACGGGTCTTGACCCAGCCAATTCATAAATTAAACAATTTCTATCAGTCAGCGGCTGGCACGTAAGTGGTAACAGAAACAGCTGAGAAAATGACCTCCGACAGAACAGGGTCTTTGTTTGTTTTGAGTAAAGTGAGGTAGTTTATCGGGGAAAAAGAAAAGTTCTATTTTTGTAGGTTACAAACGATTAACTTTTGGAGTGTCAGCTGTGTTCAGCAGCTATTTGCTTAGTTTAATTAAACTTTCCACATCTAATTGCTTTACAGAGGTTATACTTGACCAGTTATCAATAATTAACAATCCTTCCCCTTGTGACTGCAGAGCCTTCCTGTTAGCTAAATGTAACAGGCCAGCTCTCGAAATATATTTTTCTAACAGTTAAGACCAGCTATTTCACTTTGAGATTTTAAATGATGGCAAGCTGGTGAAGTAATTTGATACAAAGGAAAGGCATGACATTTACATAGTATCACTCACAATCTCAAAATGTCACAAAGCACTTTATAGCCAATTAAATACTTTAAGAGCAGTTACTACTGTAGCGTTAGAAATACAGAGCCTAATTTGCACATGGCAAAGTCTCAGTGGAAACAATCTGGTTTAGTTATTGAAGGGTCTGTTGGTCAGGCCATCTTTTTGAAATGCAGTCACTTGCAATGAATAAATACTTCACTGTGCTAAACAGAATTAATAAATGAGGAATAAAACATAAATGCTAGCTTTATCATTTCCATTACTGCAAGGGATTATTAAATAGCTAGGTCATGCCCACTTAGTTTCGGATACAATGTGCACAAAGAGTTATCCAAAGCAGTTTTCTTGTGATAATTTATGCCTTACGTTCAGCGCTTCAGAAATTCTGGCGTATATAATCAAAGAAGCCTTGAGAATTTGTCAGTTAATCAGTTTCTGTGTAGTTTTATATTAATTTGCTTGACTAGAAAATAGAAGTGAAAAAGTTACCTGGGAATCTGCATTTCCTGTTTGATCATTAGTTGAATCTCAGTTGGCATGCCTCAGAAAGCCATGGCTAAATAGAAGGGTCTAGGCCCGAAACGTCAAGTTTTCCTGCTCCTATGATGCTGCTTGACCTGCTGTGTTCATCCAGCCCCACGCTTGTTATCTTAGCTAAATAGAAGTATTAATCTATAAAGTTTTTCATGTATGAAAGTAGTCCAGTATGCTGGTATCCAGTAAATTGTGAAATTACAGCTGAACTGTGTTAAAAATCCTATGGTCAGCACTAAATAGCAACAAGAGGTCAGCTGCTCTCACACAAGTATTCTTTCTTGTACAACCCCTGCCGTTTATCTCTTGTTCTGAATGGAGGCAAATTGTTTAACAACTTCCCCTTTGTAAAACTTCTCGTTAACATGACTTTGGGGAATACAAGATGCACATCAGATGTGTCTGCCACAATGCACTGCAGGAAGGATTGAACAGGTGACTGGAATGGCTGTCTGAAATGCGATGTTTAATATGGTGGGGGAATAATGGTCAAACACTGACCAACAATGACGCTCCGGAATTGAAACAAGAAGCTTGTTACACCATCAAACATGCTTAGAATGTGTTTGTGTGCTGTTAAGTGTAGCACCAACCCCCCTCTCCTTTCCCACCCACCCCAATTCCTCAAAAGGTTCGTATTTGGCAAATACGCTCACTTCACAAAATTAGCCTATTCGGCTTCTCAGACTTCACTGGCGAGCTCAGTCAGAGCCAAGGAGCACACAATTTACAGTGTTTAACTCAACAGAATCAGCTGGCTCCAAAAGAAACGCTCCTCCAAATACAGGATGCTTGCCAAGAGGTCTTATGTTGCCATCACACTGAAGTCAGTGTTGTGTGTGAAAATGCTTATGGGTTAAACCAAGACCAATTTTTTAATCATGTCAAACTTTATTAAAGTGATTTCGGAAACAATTTTCAATAAGTGCAATATTCATAGAATATGCAATTACGTTCAAACTTATGTACAAAAACCTGTATTTTTAAAAAGGAAATAACAGAATAAGATTTTAGTTTGAACAGTGAACATTTTTACACCCTAAATATTCTCTGCCTATTCAGAAAAGCTGGCTAAGCCACAGATACAGTTACCCATGGACCAAACCCAGGTGTCTGAATAGCTTAGGCGTCTGGAAAGTCAAACATGTGTCTGATGGAATACCAACAAGTTATTTGGCCATGGATGGCATTATGCTTGGGTGCAATCCCATCATCACCTGATATGCTTTCCAGGAGTATAGCGATCAGGAACTCAAACGCTGGCCAACCGTTGCAGCCTGACTCCTGCCCTCGGCTGAGTGCAGCTATAACTCAGCACAAACCAGTTTTTGAAGTGTTTAGACTGCTCCCTTTCAGTGTAGCAACGGGTTCATCCACTAAGCCTTTTGAGGGAAGCTAGCATGGATTTTAATAAACCTTGATAAGTGAAGAGTTTAAAAATAAGCAGAAGCAAGGTTCTCAGAACTTTAACATCGTGACTAACACTGAAGCTGGGCAGTGCTCCTGTCCAGTGAGGCACATATTGTTCAGCATTGTGTCATTTCTGGGTTTTTTTGTATTTTTCATAGTTTGTAGCATTTATCTCCTTTTTTAAAAAACTTCTTTAAGTTGTGCAATACGTTTGAAACCAAGTGTGATATTGCTGAACAAAATCTGTGTGGGAACACACTGATAGGAAATTATGTCACGACGTAGACATAAGGAGTTTGAAAATGATATGGATCAGTTGAGTGGATGGACAAAAAAAAAATCAGGCAGATGAAGTATAATGTGGGAAAATGTAAAGGTGTTCAATTAGGTAAGAAAAAAGCAGAACATTACTTAAACAGAGAACAAATACAGCATTTCAAAGTGCGGAGGGATCAGGTGCTCCAGCATCGGAGTCATAAAAAAAGTTACAAGTAGCTACAGTGCATAATCAGGCAGCTAATGGAATGTTATCCCTTATCATGAGAGGAATTGAACACAAGGTGTTTATTTAGAATCCCTACAGTGTGGAAACAGGCCCTTTGGCCCAACAAGTCCACACCAACCCTTACAGCATCCAACCCAGACCCATCCCCCTATAACCCACACACCCCTGAACACTACGGGCAATTTAGCATGGCCAATCCACCTAGCCTGCACATCTTTGGACTGTGGGAGGAAACCCACGCATACACGGGGAGAATGTGCAAACTCCACACAGAGAGTCACCTGAGGTTGGAATCGGACCCGGGTCCCTGGCGCTGTGAGGCTGCAGTGCTAACCACTGAGCCACCGTGCCACCCTAAGTTATTCCTCAGTTATACAGAATGTTGGTGAGACCACATCACAAATGCAGTGTACTCTTTTGGCCTTCTTATTTATGAAGGAATATAAATGCATCAAGAGTAGTCCAAAGGTAGCTTATTAGATTGAAACCTGAATGAATGGGTTGTCTTAAGAGAATAGGTTAGAACAGAACAGGCTTATTTCCACTGGAGTTTAGAAGGAGTAAGGGTGACTTAATTGACGTGTATAAGATTCTGATTCTCATTGACAATTTCTGGACAAGATGGATGTGGAAGGGATGTTTTTCCTTGTGGATCAGTCTAGAACTAGACAGCACTTTTAAAATGTGAGTCACCCTTTTAGGATAAATGGGTCTGTACGAATAAATGGATCTTTTTTTGAATGGCAGTCAGTGACTAGTGGTGTAAGGTGGGAACCAGACTAGGACCTCAGCTATTCACAATATATATTAATGAGGGACCTAAATGTAACATCTCCAAATTTGCAGATGACACAAAGCTGGGTGAGAAGGTGAGCTGTGAGGAGGATGCAGAGATGCCTCAGTATCATTTGAACAAGCTGAGTAAGTGGGCAAATGCATGGCAGATGCAGTATAATGTGGATAAATGTGAGGTTATCCATGTTGGGAGCAAAAATAGGAAGGTAGGTTGTTATCTGTATGGCTACAAATTGAGAGAAGGGAAAATGCAACAAGTCCTGCGTGTCCTCATACACCAGTCACGGAGGGTAGGTGCAGCAAGTGGTCAAAAAGTCAGAGGGTATGTCTTGCTGTAATTAGACAGGGCAAGGATGAGACCACGCCTGGAGTACTGTGTGCAATTTTGGTCTCTGTATGTAATGAAGAATTTTCTTGCTAAAGAGCGAGTGCAGCGAAGGTTTACCAGACTGTTTCTTGGGTTAGCAGGACTGACGTATGAAAAGAGACCGAATTGTATATGGTGGTGTTCAGAAGAATTAAGGTTGGTAGGGGTTGGGGAGGGGGGAGGAATCTCGTAGAAATCTATAAAATTCCAACAGGACTAAACAGGGTAGATGCAGGCAGAATATTCCTATTGACAGAAAAATCCAGAACCAGGGGTCACAGTCTAAGGTAGACCATTTAGGACTGAGATGAGGAGAAATTTCTTCCCCCAGAGAGAAATGGTAATCCTGTGGAATTCGCCACCACAGAAAGCAGTCAAAGCCAAAACATTGTATCATTTCAAGAAGGAGCTGGATATAGCACTTGGACTAAAGGGTTCAAACGATATGAGGAAAACAGGGACAGGGGATTAAGTTGGATGATCTGCCATGATCATATTGAATGGGAGAGCAGACTCTAAAGGGCCAAATGGCCTACTCCTGCTCCTATTTTCTATATTTCTAAGGTTAGATGAGAATTATTTTTCTCAAGGATTGCTCAACTGTGGAATTCTCTTAATTAGAAGGCAGTGGAGATTGGGGTCATTGAAGATTTTTAAGGCAGAGCTAGATAGATTCCATTGCCTAACAAGAATCTAAGGTAATCAGGGATAGATGTAAATGTGAAGTTTAAAACACAAGCAGGGGTCAGCCATGATCCTACTGAATGGTGGAACAGTCTTCAGGGGACAAACTTGTAAACATGAAGTGAATCAGCTCAGATATGACCGTGACACTGTGCAGTAATGTTCATATAGAAAGCTAATTTATTTCATAAATGTACCTTCTTTAGTGATCTACCCTCTGGGCTGGAGAATTACAGACATTTACTACCATGAGGGAAGAAACACCTCTGCATCTCTGTTTGAAAGAAGCGCCCCCTTCTACAAATATGGCCCCAGCTCAAAATTCTCCCACAATGGGGACATCTGATGATAATCTTCCTTTCCTTCATTAATATGTTTTGTCTGCTTTTCCAATCAATGCCTCAAAAATTCTGAAGGTCAGTTTGCCTAATCTCACACTGCATGGTAGTACCTTGACATTGACGAAACAGTGCGGAAACTTTTTTCAGTACCATCCATGTTGGTAAGGTCCATCGCAGTGACATGTTCCTTGCTTCACTTTCATCCATGACACATTTCATCTTTAAACATTTAAGTCGAAGACATTCTGGATTAATCGTTGCGAAAAATGCCCCTCAATGTATACTTGTCCGCGGTGTAGGTCAGACCATTTCGGAGGCAATCTTTTACCATTGCTGTCATATCTGCCACACTCTCACTGTTAACCGTCAGGGGTACAATGAATTCTCTTGAATCAGTTCAGACATCCATCACTGAAGGTGAACTCCTTGTGGCTCAGCCTCTTTGTCAGGGTGACTGTCCTCATCTGCAGGATTGGGCTGGAGGTGGTAATGCTCTCTGCTTGGGCTGCCTTGAACCGTGTTAGCAGAAATTCTTCGATGTTGGAATAGTCAGTAGCTCTCATCTGCTTCCTTGCACGAGAGAATGCCTGTCTGTGCAACTGTGCTTCAGAATAGGTGACAATCTCAATGGAGAGTCTCCCGCTCCTTTTACGATGTCCACTTTTAGTTTTGGATCACAGTTTTCCACTTGTATCTGCATCACTCAGTGAGGGTTTAATTTTGTCACAGTTGTACCCGTGCTTGCAGGGTTTCACAGGGGAAGCTCAATGTTCTGTGATGGCTTGACCGTAATTTTGCGCCGTGGCATGGTCTAACTGTGCTCCAACTGGTTGATGTAGTCGCATAATAAGCATCTGGAGTTACCAATCCAGACCTTCGATTATGACGGACACCCTTCCATTAGAATTCTTATACTCCTGATAGGAATGACTGAAAACTCCTGACATAACTAAATATTTGGATTATGCTCATTGCAATTTCACTGTATGCCATTGATTACAAGGAGGTGAATCTGTCACAGTTGAATAGCTGGCACTATGTGCAAACTGCAAGATGCCAGCGTGAGGGCAAAGGGCCTTTGGAACACCTCGCCACAGAGAGCTGTGACGGCAGAGTCATTCTGTACGTTTAAGGCTGAGAGCGATACATTCTTGATCACTACAGGAATCAAGGTTACAGGGAAAGGGCAGGAAAATGGACCTGAGGAATGTCAAATCAGCCATGATCCTATTGGAGCAGGCTCAAGAGCCAAACTGCCTACTGTTCCGAATTCTTAAGGTCTTCAGTGAGGCTGTAAATGTTGCAAGTGAGTTATGCTTTTCATGTTTGTTGCTGGATGCGTGAGGAGGCGAATTTGGCAGTCTTTGAGACGAGTGGTTCATTTGTAAAGATGTTCTTTATTCATTCATGGGACGTGGGCTTCGCTGGCCAGTCAGCATTTATTGCCCATCCCTAAGTTGCCCAGAGGACAGTTAAGAGTCAACCACATTGCCGCGGGTCTGGAGTCACATGTAGGCCAAACCAAGTAAGGATTACAGTTTCCTTCCCCAAAGGACATTAGTAAACCGGATGGGTTTTTCCAACAACCAGCAATGGATTCACGGTCATCAATCAGATTCTTAATTCCAGACATTCACTGAATTCAAATTCCACCATCTGCCTTGGCGGGATTCGAACTCGGGTCCCCAAAATGTTATCTGGGTCTCTGGATTAACAGTCCAGTGCTAATACCACTAGGCCATCACCTCCCCCTTACCAACTTAGACCACTCAAGGCACTGTATTCAGCTCCTCTGAGCAAGACAACTATTATGGAGTGTGATGTATAACTGCTCCCACTGCATTTGTGTTTGTCTGGAGGACCTTCCGTTCCAAGGGTACAGAATCAGTTTCCTCAAGCCCAACTCCTGTACCAAAGCTACTGTATTGGAGAATTTCAAAGCATACCCTCTCTGTCTGATTCTGCTGCTCCCACGCTTGTTCCTAAAACCCTTCGGTAGCCACTTCCAGCACCTGTTGCAGCCAGAACACAACTCCCTTTAAGGGGATACTTCCACAGAAACTGTCGGACTGCTGAGTGTTTCCAGCATTTTCTGTTTCTATATAATTTCTTTGTTCATCCTCTTACACCACAGGCTTCCAAAAAACAAAATGCGTGTGATTAATTATGGCAATTCGAAATTAAGTAAAGGAGGAAAAATCTCACCAATTTAGAAAATAAATTTGCTGATATTCCAATATATTCTTTCAGCCAAATGAAGTTTGCATTTGTAATATTTTTGCTGGCTTTGCAACGCTAACAAAAATTAGCTTGTGTTTTCTTCTGGTCACCCACTACCCAACATAAAAATATTTATGTTCAGATAGTTCTATTTGAATGGGTTCATGGAACTAAAATTCCAAATGTATTGTACAGTTTATACATTGGTTGGAGTATTTTACCTTTCCAGACTAAAAAGTGGTATGTGCAGAAAACCTTGTTCCAATACACACATACACTCAAGTTACACTCTCTCACCTGTTGGCTCCTAAACAACATGCTCCTTTGTTGTACTTCTCAAACTGAGCTTCAAACAGGTTTCAGTGGGGACACTTGATAGTCATTTGAGAAGCCAAGAGGATGGTGTGATATTTAACAACCAGGCTTTAGCGTGGTGTGAGCAAACCCTTGGCAACAGATCACCTCATAACAGTGAGAGCCAAAATCTTTGGCCATCTTAACGATTTAATAAAACATTCTCCAGAAACCATAAAGTAATTTACACACAGTATACATGTTGTTGCACATTGACGTGACAGTATGAAAAAAATCTAGAATTAATTTGGATAGTGTTAGTATGAATTTCTAAAGTGAAATCAGATAGCGAGATACTTGTCTTGGTTCACTGAAGTTACATTTAAAATGAAACTTGTCAACTGACTGACTTTTAATAGACCTAGTGACAGATTAATTAATGGGTTCTTGTGTAGGCTTTAAATCTAACACAACTTAGATCATTGCATATATTCCTTCTAAAAAATGTAACAGACTCTCTCCACATCACGTACTTACCATTTTACTTGTAAGATTTATTCTTTAATCTTCAGAAAGTAACATCAAAAATAGTGGCAGATAAATGCATAGTACGAAGGGTAATTCATTTCTTTTGTTAATTATTTTCAAAAGGCATGCTCATATAAAAATTATCTCACTTAGGGACTAGTTTAACAAATTCAGGCACGTCAAACCTGATGACAGACTGAGGACTGAGTCAGCTGTCTCACATTGTGTAGCTCCTTCAATTTCACTGCAGTCTACTTAAACTAGGATGGGAAAGGGGTTATTTGTCGTGATCAGCAATCTTGGATGCCAGGTGAAGACACCATCCATCTCAGCGGTGATGTCTCTGACAGTCAAATAGTCACCTTCAAGGTTCACACATGAGTAATGACTGGGGCTGCATTTCATTCAGAAGGACGGTCCAACATTCACAAAACCGCAAGCCAGCAAGGGTTGGTGCTTACAGGTGAAAAGTTTGAAAACAAAGAGGGGGAACCAATACTGGCAAAAAAATAGTGACAAATATTACAACAATCTATCTGAGCCAAGAACCAGTTTTCTGCTCTTACAAACTAGGATGTTATGGAGACAACCAATTTTTTGTGCTTTTAAAGATAAATTTGGAATGTGAACAGGGGAAATAATTAGATATTGGAAATTTAACCTGGAATATTGGATGTTTACTGTGCACAAATCTACACATCATATTTCCAGTAATCAAATACACTGTTGTTAACTGTTGACATCACTTTTGAGTCCCTGCTGAGTTTTTTTTTCAAAAAGACTGGTTAAGCGTACACAAAAATTAGCTAAAACGTTGTAGATCCATACAGCCCTTCGGCAAATCGAGTCTGCACCGACATTTCTACCAGTAAGGGTGCGCCAATCCCAATTTCCTGCACTTTTCTCATATCATTAGTTTTAAAAAAGTCCTTAAGTTTTCAATACCTGAAAGTATTGCACCGTTGCCAATGTTGAATCAGTTTTTTTAATGGCAGCTCCATTCGATGCAAAAAGGCTTCTGAGTTCTTGGTTGCTACAAATTTCTAACTGACAGCTCACAAATGCTCTGAATTTTCTCCTCCAGCTCCTACAGTAGAAACGCTAGGAGTGCGTTTAAGGGGTGGTGCCTCAATCTGCCCTCGCTGAACTCTTTTTTTTTTAATTTCAAGGCCAAATCTTTGCCAATACTTCAGAGAGCAGTCTAGTCTTACATCAGACCACCTAACAAGCCGTCCGAATCTGTAAAAACCTAGAGCATGGCATTAACAGCAACAAGCACCAACTCACCCAGTGGCAAGTTACTTCAGCTCAAATCCAAAAAATGCGTCTCTCAGTAGGCAGCGGACCATCCCTTGAGCCGACAAGAAAATCTGCAAAAATAACCCGGTCAGGGAGCTAAAAGCAAGTATCGGCTGGATATGCACTCCTCTCGCATTAATTTGTACTGTCTGCCAATCTCCCTGTCATCACCCGCATGCAATCAAGAGGAGAACTCCGTACACGGTTAAAGAGACTCAGTAGAAATTCTTCCACGCACTGACAATGTGAATTTTCTAAAACCCCTCCGGTTTCCAAATCACTCTTTGTCAGAAGCCTTACTTCAGGATTAACCAACTTTTGACAGTTAATTAAGTCCAGCTAAATTTCTTACCGCTCGGAAACTTACAAAAGTGCCATGTGTTTGACTGTGGTGTATTTCTGCTACAAAAAGAAGCCAAAAGGGACTCCTTCACAATCTTACCTTTAAAAGGCAGCGTAGCATTCCTTCTGTGACTAACTACTTACAGCTGAAAGACCACCACTTTCTTCCTGTTGAGTCCTGTGGTTTGCTGAGTTAGCAGCAAGCACCATTCACTCTGTAGGACTTGAGCTGCTGACTCCCCTACGTAGAAATATGCCCCACTCTGCTTGCTCGCTGACTTTACGACAAACCTGCAAGCCTACACACCGACTGCTGAAAACATTCCCTAACAATGATGCCGCCAGCCCCTTACATGAAAACAGACTTGAGAGAGAAAGAAAGCACATCAAACCCAGATGGCAACCAGCATTATCAGCTTCCTTTGGGCTACAGCACAAGCAGTGAACCTTGGACCACTCCCTGTGTGTGAGAGAGAGAGACAGAGAGAGAAAGACACCCTTCCAACCCACAACAAACACGGCGGGGGCAATTACAAAACATATCACAGAGCATTGGAAAAGAATTCTTGTGCCTCCTGCTGCAGATAACTCATAGTTCTCTTTTTAACAACTGAGAAATCGCCACAAAAAGTCTTTCGAATCATTCCTTTAACCTGCAATTCTGTCTGTAAGATAAAACTAACTCAGTCTTCCTGACGTTCCTTTTATACTGAAATGGCTCTTTATGTTAAAAAAACCCTCAACTTATAAGTTTACTGGAGATTTGCATATTTCACAAAAAACATAAAATTGAATCAATTCATCAGCGTTAATACATATAATCCCTGCCAACTCCAATGCTTTTAACCCTGTAATCACGTTTGAGTCACAAACACAATTCTGTGACACAGAACTGACTCATTGACCACAAATACTAGAAAAAGAGTAATGCACATACCACAGTAAAAGCCAAGTTCTTTAGCTGGTTTAAAAGGCTTCTCGGAATAATTACCCAGACTCCAGGCCTGGTGCAAGTTATCTCATTCCTAAAAAAATGTTTCTCTTATCCTTATCTACTTCTGGAGGCTGGTTGTTGAAGACCCACAAACTGTTTATGAGATACTACAGAGTCAAAGGCTGCAGAAACTAAACTTCCTTCTGTTCCTGACAGCTTTTCCCGACACACACACACACACAATGACTGAATGAATGTCTATCCAAGACCCTCTGTAATCATCTTACTTCACAATTAAGTGATGTCAGCAAGTCTGTAGCATTGTGCCAGAATAATTTAACATGTCTCCACAGATGCTGAGGAGGTCATTAGCATATGAATTCTTACAACTCGTTTTCTAAACAGGCGTTCTCTCTATCTCCCTCAGCATCTCCCAAAGTGTAGAGTGCTAATGTTACACGAGTATGTAAAATGTTGACTGCAAGGTCGAAGTGTACTGTATGGGTAATCAGAGGTGTTAATAGCTAATATATTATGTGGATACCAATTCAATTCTACAATATAATGGAAACTAGGCCTTTCATTAGGGGTTTAAAGTACAAATCATTATGATTTCTTTCTTGTAGTGCAACGGGACAGCCCCAGGCAGGAATTCCCTCTTTAGAAAAGTACTTGTGTGATTTTAATAGAAAGGGTGCTCCACATTCATTGTAGGCTCCAGAAGGCATCAGTTTTTTGTGATACAGATCCAGCAATGCTGAAACATGAGACCACCATTTCTCTAGCTCATATATCGAATGCCACTGCTTCTATTGTACATGGAAAACCAAGGATTCCCAGTCGTTAAACAAAAGGATTTTTTTTTAAAGAGGTGGCTCATTGCACCCAGCAAAGGAAATTGTTGTATACAGTTGAAGAGGCACAACAGGCCAGGCAGCATTAGAGGAGCAGGAAAGTTGACATTTAGGAAGAAGAGTCCCAACCCAAAATGTCAACTTTCCCGCTCCTCTGACACTGCCTGGTCTGCTGTGTTCCTCCAGCTCCTCACTGGGTTATCTCTGACTCCAGCATCTGCAGTTCGAGCTATCTCAAAGTATAATACTGTGCTTTGCTCAGGACAACAGCCATGATGTGGAGGTGCTGGTGTTGGACTGGGGTGGACAAAGTAGAAGTCTCACAATACCAGGTTATAGTCCAACAGGTTTATTGGAAATCACAAGCTTTCGGAGCGTAGCCCCTTCGTCAGGTGAAGCATTTCAGCTTTTTCCATAAACACAAGTGCAACTGACCGTGGAGAAATAAATATTCTGCAGTTGAGCATATTTATTCTGAGCATAAAAGATTTACCAGGTGTCACCAAGTGGTCAGTTGTTAGCAGCTCAGTGCCAAACATCTAACTTCAAACTCCGGATCTGTGCTTGATGGTGAGATTAGCAAGGAACAAACCACTCTCTGTCGTTCACATGGGGACTTGTGAGAGGTTACAATTCAACTATCGTACCAGTAAATCCAGGCACTTCTACATGAAGGAAAGAAAGACAATTGGGACAGCACAGATTCGCCAGATTGATACCAGAACTTAAAGGTTTAAATATCGAGTGTAGGTTGCATAAATGGTGGTTTACATCGCCTCACATCTAAAAGATTGAGAGGTAATATAATCAGGATGGTGACAATGATTTCTTAGGGTGTATGCAAATAAGTCATTTCATGTGATGAGGGCAATCCAGAACAAGGTGGCATAATCTTCAAAGTAGAGTCAGGCCATCCAGCAGCAACATCAGGATCTTCTTTTTCCAAAAGAGTCAAAGTGGCATTTGAAATCTGGAATTTTCTCTTCAAAAATGTTGTGGATGCTGAATAGCCTGGGTCATTTGGAACTTTCAAAACTGAGATTGACAAACTTTTGTAATAGAAAAGGCTTTTTTTTCATTCATTGGCTGTGAGCTTTGTTGGAAAGGTCAGATTTTATTGCCCTGAGGGCAGTTAAGTGCCAACCATGTTGCTATGGGTTTGAAGTCACTTATAGACCAGACCAGGTAAGGACAGCAGATTCTTTTCCCTAAAATGACATTACTGATTTACAACAGGAATCATAATTAGGTTAGATTTTTATTGGATTCAAATTTCACCATTTGCCATGGTGGGATTTAAACCCAGTGCAGGGTTCTGGATCACTGGTCTAGTGACCTTACCGTTACGCCATCACCTTCTCACATCACGAGACAGTAAGCAAAGGCAGGTAATTGGAGTACGTTAGACACAGATCGTCTGTGTTCGGATTGACTGAATATAGAAGCTGACCTAACTCTGCCTGGTTCTGTGAGCTCCATGTTTGTTGGTGAGATTAGCAAAGAGTAAATCATGACAGGGACCCTCCAACAGTCTCCTGGTAGCTGGAAGACCTCCCCCAGATTAAGTAGGAAGGCAAAAGGAAGATTCCTGACCACCAGCACCGGGGTGTCAATTTTTCTCATGAAATGAGCCAACTTACACCCATTGTACTCAATGCCACCTCAGGGATGTCCTGCACCCTTTAAGTTCACTCAGCAAAATCTGTTTGGTTTTACAGGGGCCTGGAGTCTCACTGCAGTCTTGCATATTGAGTGGGTGTAATCCCACTACCAGCCACTGCTCCTGCTGCATTGGCAAGATGAGGAACTGGCAGCCTTCAATTGCCCTTTGATGCCGGGGGCCGTCAACAATGGAGAAGAGCCGACAGTAATCTGTTAAATGCCTGAAGACCACCTGATTCTGTTGGGCCTTTGCCCTATCTCCCAAACAGGATACCAATGGGACTCTCTGACTGGTAAATAAGCAATGGCCCAACAAAATCTCAACCTGCACTCGCGCAAATATAACAACCAGACAGGCCACAGAAAGAGCAAATTACTTTACATGAATTTATATGAGTGTAGCCAACTCCAGAGAGCAGATTCCTTTTCTTTTGTTAAGCTACTCTCTGGGGTACTATTGCTGAGAAATAGCAGCATCTTAATTCCAAACTCTGCCTGATGTGTAAAAGTCACCACAGGAACTATTTCCCAAGTGGTTGTGCTCTGACCGTCCATACTGTGCGAATGTGCCTTCCCGTGCAGTGGGCATAGAATGTTAAAAGAGGGTAATGGGGCATAAAAGAGACCACTCTGTCCAGACAGTAAACTTAAGAGTGAGGACAAGACAGTGAACAGAAGATGGGTGAAAGAAAAAAGACATTGGTTGCTTGCATTAGCCATGTTTCTGTTTTTTGACACAAGTGGGACTCCTCAGGCATTCGACAGTAACTAAAGATTTAACACAAAGGATACGTCCAGCTCAGGCAGCTGTGCACAAAGGCGCATTTATATAATTGATGCCAGTTTGTACCTTGCAGTTTGTCTGCAATGCAAAGCTACTTCAAGTAGGCGATGCTTTTGGGTGCTGGAGTTGAAAGCGCGTTCTTGTGCCCCAGTTATATTATGCAACACTTTCTAGAACACAGAGGCGTAGAGTTTAGTTGCTTTTATGCTAGACTTTTACAGTCATCCAGAGTGAGCTCCACTAAATCTAAAGCCCTTGTTTTAGAAGAGATAAAAGGTACTGCAGATGCTGGAGAATCTGAGATAACAAGCATGGGGCTGGATGAACACAGCAGGTCAAGCAGCATCACAGGAGCAGGAAAACTTGACGTTTTGGGCCTAAACCCTTCATCAGAAAAAGCTGGATTCCAAGCCATGTTGCAAGAATAAGGAAGCCAGGTATACCTCATGGATACTAAGCACATAATATCTAAATAAAAACAATTAAAGAACCACATACAGGGTTTAACTCCCTCTGGGCAAAATATCATTGGATCAATTACCTAACTGCATTGTAACCTAATTGAAGACTATTATAAGAACACCGATACAGCAAAACTGGCCATCAGCTATAGGTTTATTTACTCCTGATAAGCTACTTCTTACCAAAAGCACAGATCTGGCTCCAACATCAGAGCTGGTTATTCCGTTTTAATGTTAAAATTTTAATTTGACCTTATCTCAAAGATGCGTATCTCAGGCAGGCTATTTGTTGATCCCCAGATGATTAACCGGCTGAGAACAAACATTCCAAGATCACATCCAGATCCGGTCATTCTGATCCAAACATAAAAATAGGTACAGGCCATTCAGCCCATCAAGCCTGCCCCACTATTCTACATCACAGCTAATCATTTTCTTGCTGCCATTTTCATGCATTGTTTCCCTATCCCTTAATGTCATTAGTCTCCAGAAACTGATTTCTGCCCTGAACCAGCCCAGTGATGGAGCTTCCAATTTCCTCAGGCATACACAATTCCAAAGATTTACCATCCTCAGTGAAGAAATTCATTTTCATTTCAGTCTTAAGTGGCCTGCTGTTATCCTGAGATCATGTCCCCTGGTTCTAGAGTAACTGGCCAGTGGAAACATTCTACCCTGGCATGCCCTGTAGGAATTTTTGATGTTTCAATTAGATTACATCTTATTTTTCGAAACTGAGAGAAAATTGGGTCAGTATTTTCTACTCTTAGCTCAGAAGACAATCCCAGGGATTAATCTAATGAACCTCCATTGTGCTCCCTATAGGGTAAGTATAACCATCTTTCGATAAGGACACTAAAACTGTACACAATATTCCAGGTGAGGTCTCTTTGAGGCTCTATATAACTGCAGCAAGCTATCTTTAATTCTGTACTCAAGTCCACTTGAAATTATTACCAAAATACTGTTTGCCTTTCTAACTGTTTGCTTTATCTCCATGCTAACTTTTAGTGACTCATGAACAATGTCACCCAGATCCTTTTGGAGAGCCACACTTGCCACCATTCAAGAAATAATCTGTCTTTCTGTTTTTTTTTCTACCTCTCACACTTATTCGCATTAAATTCTATCTGCCGTATTCCAGCTCATTCACTTAATTTGGCCAAGTTAAAATCTCATTAGCACCTCCTTACAATGTATCTTCTCATCCCATGTGGAGTCATCAGCGAATTTGGAAATATTACAATTGGTCCCCACATCCAAATCATTGATATAGATTGTGAACAGTTTAATTTAGAATTCTGTATAAATAGGTGATGGGGAGCCAATGGCCTAATGGTATTATGGCTGCACTGTTAATTCAGAGACCCAGGTAATGTTCTGTGGGGATCCAGGTTTGAATCCTGTCATGGCAGATGGCAGAATTTGAATTCAATAAAATTCTGGAATTGAGAGTCTAATGATGACCATGAAAGCATTGTCAATTGTTGGGGATACCAATCTGGTTCACTAATGTCCTTTAGGGAAGGAAACTGCCATCCTTACCTGGTCTGGCCTACATGTGATTCCAGATCTACAGCAATGTGGCAATTAGGGATGGGCAATGAATGCTGACCTTGCCAGTGATGCCCACATCTGTGAATGATTTTTTTTAAAAAAAGAGCATTTTAAGAAATTTGTAAAACTCTGCATAATGGTGAGAATTCATATCACAGAATCCCTACAGTGTGGAAACAGGCCCTTTGGCCCAACAAGTTTACGCCGAACCTCGCAGCATCCCCCTGTAACACACCTAATCTACACACCCCGGAACACTAGGGCAATTTAGCATTGCCAATTCACCTAGCCTGCACGTCTTTGGACTGTGGGAGGAAACCAGAACACCTGGAGGAAACCCACGCTGACATGGGGAGAATGTGCAAACTCCACACAGACTGAAGCTGGAATCAAACCAGGGTCCTTGGTGCTGTGAGGCAGCAGTGCTAACCACTGAGCCACCATGCCACCCTCAGATTACCAGTGGATAGGTGATAAATGCATGAATTGGTGAGACATCTGTATCCCACGATTGTATGGGTGGTTCCTATTTTTCATCACTGTGCACTGACCCTACTTGAAGTACATTCATGTCTAAACTTTGGATGGATTCAGAATGGGGATCTGCTGGGAAACCCCTTTAAGGTGGAATAGTCTACTGGCATTCTCGGGCAATGTGAGTGGCCAGTGGCATCTCAGGGATGTTGATATTTTTGGATTTAATTGATTTCTTGAGAGATGGAAAGAACTTTGGATTCTTAGGTATGACTGAAATTTATTTCAAAAATTGAAATAATTTAGAAGTCAAGCCCATCATTATGAAATTATGTCAACAGGTAACTTTTTTTGTGGCAAGTTTAGTTTCCTACGGAAGAATGTAAATTATACACAAGTCAAAATCAAAACTGTAATTAGGCTGCTGCCAAATAACCACTTAGACTGGGCGGATGAGATGACCTGACACAAAATATGTACCAATAAAATGAAAAAATTCAGGGTAAACCTAAATAATGAGCCCCATTCACTCTCCAGCTGGAAACTCTAATTTCTTGTAGATTTAACATAAAATTGCACAGCTGTGTTGTGATTGTTTTAATTCAGGGCAAATCTCTCGCGTCTTGGTGCCAGTTCAAAGAGATATTGTTGCTTGGAATTTCTGACTTGTAATTGAAAAAAAATCCTGCATGTAAACACAGGCTAAATGGGGCATTACAAATTCCAGTGGCCATAATCAAAAATCATTTTCTTTGAAATGAAACACCTACGTGAAAATTACATCAGCTTCTACATAGCCACTTTTATTCACAAGTATCTTCACAATTCATCCCTCATTCAGGAATGTTTGGCTTGTAACCCAGAAATACCCAGTAAGAGCTGGCTGTGAACTACAGTGGTTCGAGTCGTTCAGTTACAGACAGGATGGATTCCAACTCAATCTCAGACTGGAGGAAAACCACAGCCTGCATACCAAACTTTGATCAGTTTGTGTGAAGGCTCAAGACAAGGCACAAATACTAACAGGCTGCATTCAATTCACAACAATCTGATCCAGAATCCCACAGTGCAAAGACATGGTTTCTGTTCTAATGCTGAAAGTGATAGACACTCCTGATGTTCACCTCATTTTCAAGTCCTTGACACCGTGGCTATCTTGAGAACCGATGTTGTAATTCTGGCTCAATTAATGAGAGTGGTTTCGTGGATCCACCATAATCCCTCTGTTGCAACATTGGCAGCAGTGCCTTCAGCAATTGAGAACCTGAATTCAGATTCTCCCCCTTCAACTTTCCTCCCACAATCCAAAGGTGTGCAGGTTAGGAAGACTGGCCATGTTAAATTGTCCATCGTGCCCAGGGATGTGTAGGTTAGGAGGATTAGCCATGGGAGATGCAGAGTTATAGGGTGGGATATTCTTTGGAGGGTCAGGTGGACTTAATAGGTTAAATGGCCTGCATCGACACTGTAGGGATTCTATGATTCCATGATAAATTCTCCAGCTCTTACCATTGTTCCTTCTTTAATATGCTCCTGAAAAATTTACATGCTGCCCTTATCTCATCTTCTCAAGTCAACGTTTACACTGTTGACCTCAGACTGCTTTAATACATTAATGTTACGATATAAATACAAATTGCTATTGGAGCTGTTCCACTTCTACCAGACCCATTCAGCTGCCTCCATGATGTTCAGAAGTGACAGCTTGCACAGTTTTCTGGAGTTGGAGCTGAAGCAGAATCTTTCAATTTGGAGGACGGAGTGTTGACACCTTGTGTGTACAGTACATAATTATGTGCATTGTATTTGCTTACTTCTTAAGAATCTGCAAATGTGATTCTTAACTCAGCCAGAGTAAACAACTCACCAACACTTCACCACAGCAGATGTCAACGTTCACCAATATTGGAATGTTTCAAGTGCTGTCCAACAGAGCCCTTTAATTAGTGGCTGCATTGCCAAAAGCTGCTTTTTAATAACCGAGGTCAGTGAAAAATAGCTGAGTATGCTTACGTCGGTCTACCAAGGAAGAAGATACTAAATCAAGGCCCACGGAAGAGAAGGTACATGAAACACTATATGGGGTAAAACGTCAAAGAAATGTTTAAAAGCTGTACTTAAATTTATTAAATCTCCAGGACTTTATGAGATGCAAAGACATTGGCCACAATCCTCCAAATCAGATCCAGGGGTGACGCCAGAGGACTAGAGAATTGCAAATGCTTTACTCTCATCTAAACAAAAAGGTACAAGAATTAATTAAGCAACAAAAGGCCAGTTACTTTAACCACAAAAGGTGGGAGCACTGTTGGGAACACAACACTTAGGCACACAGAGCATCGCACTCAGTTCTGATCACCACATTACAGGAAGGATGTGGAGGCTTTGGAGAGGGTGCAGAAGAGGTTTACCAGGATGCTGCCTGGATTAGAGGGTATGAGCTATAAGGAAAGGCTAGAGAAAACTCGGGTTGTTTTCCTTGGAGCGGCAGAGGCTGAGGGGAGACTTGATAGAAGTCTACAAAATTATGAGATGCACAGATAGGGTTGATAGTCAGAATCTTTTTACCGGAGTTGAAATGTCTAAAACCAGGGGACATGCATTTAAGGTGAGAGGGGGAAAAGTTCTAAAGGGATGTAAGGGCAAGTTTTTTTACACAGAGGAAGGTAGTAGTTTGGAACATGTTGCCAGGTGTGGTAGTGGGGGCAGATACGATAGATGCATTTAAGGGACTTTTAGATTATCACATGAATATGCAAGGAATGGAGGGATATGGACCAAGGGCAGGCAGAAGGGATTAGTTCAATTTGGTGTCACGTTCAGCACAACATTGTGGGCCGAAGGGCCTGTTCCTGTGCTGTACCATTCTATGTTCTATTATAATGGAATTAACAGTTACTTGGATGAACGTGGTTTAATTAAGGAAAGCCAGTCCGATTGGTTAAAGGTAAATTGCGATTAACTCGCTTGTGCTTTCTGAAAAGGTAAGAGAGAGGGTTGATGAGGGTAATATGATTGATGTTGTGTATTTGGACTTTAGACAGGCATTTGACAAAGTGGCACTTAACGGGCTTGTCAGCAAAGCTGAAAAGAAACTGGCAGCATGAATTTGGCTGAGTGGAGATGTAATCATCAGAAGGGGACAGATTTACAATAATGGTTTCAAGGATAAAGAAGCTTCAGCTACATGGATCACATAGAGAAGCTGGAGCTGTTCCCCTTAAATTACAAGAAGGTTGAGAGGGATTCGATAGAGATGTTTAAAATCATGAGGCATTGGGGAAGAATGGATAAGAAACAATTGTTCCCATTGGTGAAAGGATTGAGAACGAAACTGTACAGGCAAAAGAATCAAAGGTTACAAGAGGAAAAACTTTATTATGCAGTAAGTGATTAGATCTGGAAGGCACAATATGAGATTAGCAGAGATAGATTTACTTGTGGCTTTCAGATGAGAATCAGACAAATTATCCAAAGATTTACAGGGAAAAAGCAGGACTGAGATTAACTGTGTTTCTCTCACAGGCAACCAGCACACAAAATGACAGGCCAAGTAGGCTCTTTCTGTGCTACAACCATTCTATCTGTAACTGACACTTTCAGTGCGGTGATCATCTTGCATGCTAATGCAATTATTGGGTCTTATAATTTCTAAATTACAAGAAACAACACAACGAGTGGGCACAGACACGTTTTAACATTATATTGGTGCAGTTCCCTTACCATTGGGAAACATTGAGATCCTTGAAAAATTTAGGCCTGAGTACAGTGTTTAATAGAGAACACTGAAATTTAGTATTGGGCTTTTTTTAAAAAAAATCATGTTTTATCTCAAAACTTATCCCTATCTGTATGTTGCCAGCAGTTCAATTGTGAAGGCACATAGAAAAATCATTTATTATTTGCCTTATAACAAATTAGGTAAAGAAGAAAGGAAATTCTGTGCATGTACATAAGTCGTTCAAAAGTGCTTCTCAGCCACATAAGTCTGAGTATAGTCACTGATGTAACGTGGGAAATCTAGTATTTACTTCACACAAATAGTCCCATAAACGGCAATGTCATAATGATAAAATAATGGGTTTTAATGATGTTAAAGAATGACAAGGACAACAAGGAAAACACCCTTATAGCTCTTCAAAATAGTGACATGGGATTCTTTCCACCTAAGAGGCCAAATAGAGCAATTTTTTTTTAATATCTCATCTGAAAACAGCATCTCCAACAGTCCAGGACTCCTTCAGTCCTGCATTTAATTAAGTCAGCCCAGATTCTGTATTCAATTCTGAGGGCTGGAATTTGAACAAGCAACCTTTTGGCTAAGGGGTGAAATTGCAGCACTAAGCTAAGGCTGACACCCTACCTTTTGACGGACCAAAATGCTCGATAGTTGATATTGTAGGCTGAGACGTTTTAAATTCTAAGACAACAGTTACTATAGTTTAATGAGAACCAAAGTTCTAAATCAAAAGGAAGGAGTGGAAAGCATAACTATAAACTTAATAACAAACATCAGTCCGAACGACAGGAAGATTGGCAACCAGAGACGTATGTTTGATCTGAGTGTTTGTGAAAGACAGGGAAGGTTCCATGGTGTTAGACTATGAATGAAAGAAGTGAGTTGCCTTGGAACATGCACTCAAAGAAACAGCTTAAAGGTATAAATCATTTTGACTTGTTTGACTCCTGGCCAGAGCCGGTGATGACTCCCTCAGACAACGCTGTACAAGGGAGGAGTGAGTTGTCTTTGCTGTCGCCTTCATTTCCTTGGGACCTGGAAGGTGTGTCCCATCCTGCATCAAAAACAGTCTCTGCAATTGCTGGGCCTAGTTTCATAGGCCTTGCAAAGGCCAGCAAGCTGCTTCCTCAGTGGAACTGAACATTTATCTATGAACAACCCTCAGTCCCATTTCCTTTTCCTACAATTAGCTAGTTTATTTTGCTTCCCATGGGAAGTCATTATCAAAGATAATTTATTAGTCTGGAATCTTTAGGTCAAAAAATGCAAAAGGGTCTTTTTACAATGAAATTCCATAGCTTATTGTTTAGACACCCAGTGTTAAATAGTCATGTAATTAATGAGGAATTTATTCACTTGTCCAGCATATTCACACCCTTTTCCTTTTGAAGAGGCACAAAAGTATGAACTGAGGGAATTGTTTCAGGTTACGCATATAGAAGAGGAATAAATTAGAATCTGATTAGTGTGCAAGGGGCAATCTTAAAAAACAAAAGACAAGGTCAACCTTTCTTAACAAGATACTTTAAAGGAGATTGACAAAATATATTAGATCAAACACAAATTCTGTTGCTCTCATGATAAATACAATCCTAAAGCTGGCCACAAAATTCAGATTACTTTTAATAACAGTCGTTAAGAAGGGCAGGATATTAGAATCTCAGATTTTGATTGCTGTGTCATTTCTATTCATTAATTCATGACATTGCAGCGTTTTAGCACACTTTTAGAAGGCAGCCGTTAACAAAGTTGTTCATCACAAACAATATGCACCAATATCCTATACAACATCAGTGCTGTCATCCAAAATGATGTCATTACATCTATGTCACTGATCGAACTCATGCAGGAGAAATTTAAACACACGCAGAAGTCAAATTGCTAATGTTCATGTTAAAGTTGATGTGTCAATTTGCTGTGAAGCTCCAAGAAAAGGGGTTTCTTTCCCTCTCCATTATGTTCTTACTTTCTCCCACGGGGGTGAACAGAAGCTGTGGAATAGTTTACCCCTACTGTCAACTCTCTGTTCTCAGACAGAAGTGCCCTTTCTTTGCCTAAATCCTGTGAGTGTATACAAATTATTCAAACATAGGAAGATATCAAGCAAACAAGATACTGCCTTTCTCTGAGGCTCCCAAGCATGCACACAAACACAGACTCCAGCAGGATATCTATGACAGATGACACAACCTCTACTGCAGATTACTAAATCACTTCATGCTGGCTCTGAATGTGGGGCTCTTCTGAACTGAAAGGTTCAGTGTTGCCTTGCACTGCATTTACCCAAAAAGCTGTTGAGAAACTTCTACATATAGATCCATTCCTTCTCTTCCCCGTGTGGCTATTCTTTCCCTGAGCTGACCAGGGAGTGTTCACACACTGAAGGCACCACAGACGAGGAACTTCCACACCCGTGCACTTTTCTGCTGAGGTCACTCAATAGGGATAGGAGCAGGAACCTGTGACTAAGATTTTATCTTTTCCAGTCAATGGGATGAGAAATGGAGGCGGTTCTGCAATAGACTGACAATCTGCTTTGTCAGATTACTGCCCAAATGGCAAAGGTGAAAATTAATCCATATAATGTCATTGTAACATCTCTACTGTTCCTTAGCTACAATCAAGTGAATTAGCAAAAATAAACTTTGTTTCTTCCCGGTCTGTCTGTATTGTCAGTGCCAGTGCTGACAGCGAGAGAGCCACTAAGCCCCAGAAGTTTTTCAGAGCCAAGCTTTTTTTAAAAAGCCCTTTTAAATAGTATCAATATCCCTGATCCCACATTGACCAGCGAGTGGATTTAAGTGCTGACGTATGTTGCAACATTTAATATAGTTCCTACATTACAAAAGGGAATGTACTTCTAAATTACCTTATTGGGTACTGAGGAAGTTGGGAATCCTGAGACCGTGAAGGACACTGTTTGAATGCATTTTTTTCTTCTTTCCTCCTTTCTCTGTTCCTCAAATCTTAGCTGATGTGACATTATACCCATCTCAATCAGAGAAGCCGAAAGCGCACTATTAGTTTTGAAACAGATTGAGCCTCAGGGCAGAAGTCCCATAGTTTGGTAACCACGGAAAATATTGTAAGGCATAGATGTTACTTTGTGCAAACAGAGCCAGCCAGCTTCTCTCAATGTGTCACATTGCAGTTTGAGTAGACATACCAAGCACAGTATTAAAAACACAGCCCCGGGTGGGGGGTAAAATACTGCCTCCATAAATATTTCCAGTCTTTCATGTAGATTGTGAAAAATATTTAGCTCTAAAGAGGCTTATAAGCCATCTAAGCATACTGTGAAGAGACATTTTAACCATGACTTGAACTACAATTTATTCAGTTGATTAAACACCCATGTTAAAATCCACAGCCAAACTTGAGGGAGGTCTACAGAAGTGATTATATTTACACTAGTTGTCAGCGCTACAAACTGAGGTGATGGGGCAAGCAGTTTAAACCAAATCTCAGAAGGAAGTGTTACGAATCAGCTTGTCTGCAGGGTGCTAAAAGGAGTCAACCCCCTTTGATTGCTGCTGTTACAGTCAAGGTCAGCACGCACACACACACGCACACACACACACACACACACACACACACACACACACAAAGAAGAACCCAAACGCCTAGTGCTGTGGATATCTTCTTGTTTATCTCGTGGAATGTCCTGGTTAGCGTTTTATTGTCGAACTGCACTGGCACTGCGCATGGATGCTTTTACTGCAGTTGGACTTAAATTACACTGAGAACATTTTCAAATACCAATCCTAACTAAAGACAGCAAAGAACATTGTTATGGTGTCATCAGCACTGTAAAATACTACTGTACAGCAGCACACTGGGTACTGATATTACCCTGTTATATTAATGTTGGGAAATTGAGCAATTTATCGTATTTCTATTGGACTATCAGGAATTTGGAGTATCAGATAGACACAGGTGTCTATATCCGATCCCACCATACCACACCAAAACCCTTTCCAACATTCTTACCACCTCCAAGCTTGAGCTTTTCAGTCAAGTATCTGCCTTGTCAAGGTGCTGTCCATGAACCCTCCAATGGCTTACCTTTCAACACACCCTTCAACATAACCATCTCTTTGCAACAACCCTTTAGCTTTGTTCCATTCTGTTGTTTAACCCATAACCCTATATCCCATTTTCTGTCCCACTCCCGACAGTTCCAACACTTGTTGCCTATTCTGCAGGCATTATGACCTTCCAATCATTATCACCTCCATAAACACTTCAACCTTTCTGTAGTCATCAACACAAGTTTTCTAAATAATTAAGGTCATGTTGAAAATTTACACTGGTGCCTGCCACAAAATGGAAGAAGTTTGATGCTGAATGAATGTGGTTTTGTGGGAAAAATAATAACTCAAAGGAATTGAATTGAGGGCACAAAGGATCATGGGTATCTCTCTCCATTAAAGAGGGCCAATCGGTTATGGGAACCATTGCCTGAGGGGACCATTTCACAAGCATGGGATAAGGTGAGGGAGTCCGCTTCCATCAATACGATAGCTGGTATGGCAATTGAACCCACACAGTCGGCTTTAATCTGCTCTGCACAACTGAGCTAACCTATCCCCACTCCCGCCCCAGTTTATACGGTGAATAAACATAAAAAGTGTTCTGCAGACAAAATGGGATAAGGATCTGGCGGTCTTTTCTGAGCAGAGATTAAACCGACATTAGAATTAATTATTTTTGAATGAAAGTTAAAAATCACTAATCACCTTTATTCATTCCAGATCACAAAGCTAAATGAAAATGATAAGAGATCATTCCACCATAATCCCTACATTAAAGCCTACGGTTCCTTCTTACCAATCCAGCATGCACATGCCTCATGAATGATATTGATTCCTTGTCTACTATGTGTAGGAAACATTCCAGGTACTAATCACAGCTTGTGTGATGAATATTTCTTAACATCTGCTTTGAACTTGCGTTTAATGATTTTGTCTGATGCAGTTCTGTGCCGTTCCATTTTTGTTTTGGAAGAAAATTACCTGTAAGCAAGTGATGTTTGGTTTTAACAAGGTGTACAGCTGGATGAACACAGCAGGCCGAGCAGCATCAGAGGAGCAGAAAGGCTGATGTTTCGGGCCTAGATCCTTCTTCAGAAATCTAGGCCCGAAACGTCAGCTTTCCTGCTCCTATGATGCTGCTTGGCCTGCTGTGTTCATCCAGCTCTACACCTTGTTATCTCAGATTCTCCAGCATCTGCAGTTCCTACTATCTCTGATGTTTGGTTTTGCCAGCCCATTTTGCAGATCATGGACAATTAGCGTTGGTTTAAGGGCTTTAGTTTACTTTGCCATCCATATTAACTAACGTCTTTCTGGGGAATTAACAGTATTGTGTTAGAAACATTTGTCTTTTGACTCGGCTAATGAGATTTTGTTCTCAAGTCTATGGAGGGGGATCTGAGCTGACAACCAGTGATGATGGCAAGGCCACTAACATGGCTGATGGACTGGAGGGGTGAAGGGGAAATTACAGAATTTTGACCCTAACTAGCCCACGTTCAATTTTAAAGGAGACAGGGCTGTGAACCAGGTAAAGGATCTGCTCCAAGGAGATAGGTTTGTTGCTTAAATATGACAATGAGGTTGTAAGCTTCACTGTCATTCTGCATTTGAAATTTAAATTGGGGATGGCTAGGTTTCCCGAATGTCAGACAATGTTGGCAGTTTAACGCAGGCAAAGACTGCTAGATCTAGGAGGCGAGTGCTCCCGAACCCAGTGTGCTTGCCTGGGCAACTCCCTCATAATCAGGTGCTGCACCCCCATCTTTCTAATTTCTCCTGGCGAAGGAGACAAATCTCTCCCTAATTTTCCATTCCTCCCCTCCTCTTCCCATCCACCCATGCCCCTGAAAGCTTCAAAACTCCCTTTTGTCCTACCCCCACCGAGATTTTGATTCACCTCCTGCTTCCCCTAGGCTTCCATAGAATCACAGAATTCCTACAGTGCAGAAGTAGGCCAATTGGCCCATCGAGTCCACACTGACTCTCAGAAGAGCATCCCACCCAGACCCACTCCTCTACCCTGTCCAAGTAATCCTGCATCTCCCATGGCCAATCCACCTAACCTGCATATCCCTGGACACTATGGGTAATTTAGCATGGCCAATCCACCTAACCTGCATGTCTTTGGACTGTGGGAGGAAATCCACTCAGACACAGGGAGAATGTGCAAACTCCAAACAAACAGTCGCCTGAGGCTGGAATCGAACCCTGGTGCTGTGAGGCAGCAGTACTAACCACTGAGCATTGTGCCATCCCACAAAGATGTCCTCCCTTCACGGACCTCCAAGTCCTCCAGTCCAGGATCTGACTCTCTCTTCTGCAGGACTTTCCCCACCCCAGGCAACACAGAGCTGCCCCCTTCTATGGTCTTTACCTGACTGCCTCCTGCATCTCTAGGAGTCAACCCTGTTAGTTAATCAGGCTGAGAGAGCAGGGGAATACTAATGTCAGGGTTCCACAGGTCTTACTGCTGCCGCTTACCAACTCCCGCTGGCTTGACCCGCACTCTACAGGCAGGTTAAGTTAGGTTAACCCACCTCTAGATGACTGAGGCGAAGGAACTGGGAATAGGGGATGGCATTTTTGCAGGAAGGTGGGTGGGAGGAGGTGTATTCCAGGTAGCTGTGGGAGTCAGTGGGCTTGAAATGGACATCGGTTTCTAGGTGGTTACCCGAGATGGAGACAGAGAGGTCCAGGAAGGAGAGAGAAGTGTTGGAGATGGTCCAGGTGAACTTCAGGTTGGGGTGGAAGGTATTGGTGAAGTGGATGAACTGTTCGAGCTCCTCGTGGGAGCACGAGGCGGCGCCGATGCAGTCATCAATGTAACGGAGGAAGAGGTGGGGTTTAGGGCCAGTGTAGGTACGGAAGAGGGATTGTTCCACATAACCTACAAAGAGGCAGGCATAGCTTGGGCCCATGCGGGTACCCATGGCCACCCCCTTTGTCTGTAGGAAGTGGGAGGAATTGAAAGAGAAGTTGTTGAGGGTGAGGACGAGTTCGGCTAAGCGGATGAGGGTGTCGGTGGAGGGGGATTGGTCAGTTCTGCGGGACAGGAAGAAGCGGAGGGCCTTTAGGCCATCTGCATGGGGAATACAGGTGTATAGGGACTGGACGTCCATAGTAAAAATGAGGTGTTGGGGACCGGGGAATTGGAAGTTCTGGAGGAGGTGGAAGGCGTGGGTGGTGTCATGGACGTAGGTAGGGAGTTCCTGGACCAAGGGGGTGAAAATGGAGTCTAGGTAGGTAGAGATGAGTTCGGTGGGGCAGGAGCAGGCGGAGACAATGGATCGACCAGGGCATTCAGGTTTGTGGATTTTGGGAAGGAGATAGAAGCGGACGGTGCGGGGTTGGGGAACGATGAGGTTGGAGGCGGTGGGTGGGAGGTCACCTGAGGTGATGAGGTTGTGGATGGTTTGGGAGATGGTGGTTTGGTGCTCGGGGTGGGGTCATGATCCAGGGGGCGGTAGGAGGAGGTGTCAGAGAGTTAGCGCCTGGCCTCAGCAATGTATAGGTCAGTGCGCCATACTACGACTGCCCCTCCCTTGTCCGCGGGTTTTATGGTGAGGTTGGGATTGGAGCGGAGGGAACGGAGGGCTGCACGCTCTGCGGTGGAGAGGTTGGAGTGTTTGAGAGGGGTAGAGAGGTTGAGGCGATGGATGTCTCGACAGCAGTTGGAGATGAAGAGGTCGAGGGAGGGTAGGAGGCCTTGGGGTGGTGTCCAGGAGGAGGGCTTGTGTTGGAGGCGGGAGAAGGGGTCAGTAGAGGGAGGGTTAGATTCGCGGTTGGAGAAGTAAGCGTGGAGGCGGAGGCAGCGGAAAAACTGCTCAATATCCAAGCGTGAGCGGTATTCGTTGATATGTGGGTGGAGGGGGACAAAGGTGAGCCCTTTACTGAGGACCGACCGTTCGTCCTCAGTAAGGGGGAGGTCTGGGGGGATGGTGAAGACTCGGCAGGGCTCAGTGTTGCTGTCTCCTCTGGAGCTGCTGGCTGTGGAGGCAGTGGGCGGAGCGTTGTCGGCGTCGGCTGTGGGTGGAGTTACGTTGGCGTCGGCACTGGGTGGAGCGTTGTTGGCGTCAGCTGTGGGCGGAGTTACGTCGGCAGTGGGCGGAGTTGCGTCGGCGTTGGCGGTGGGCATTGTGTCGGCTTCGGCGGTGGGCGGAGCGGCGTCGGCGATGGGCGGAGCGGCGGCGGCGGCAGCAGTGATGACGGTAGTGTCTGTGGTGTTGGTTTCGGAGATGGAGGCGGTGGTTTCAGCAGCGGCGGCGTTTGCTGTCCCGGAAGTGGGGTATCCGGCGGTGGCGGATGTGACATCAGTGGGTTCTCCGACAGTGGCCTCATGGCCAATGGCGGCGGGTACATTGTGGGGGAGGTCCTGGGTAGGGTTGGGGATTTGGGGAGTGGGGGAAGCCCGTTTTGGGAGGTGGGCATCAGTAAGTTTACTGTGATTACGGTTTTTGGTGTCCAATAAAGCTGAGTAGAATTGTGAATTCAGGCTGTGGATCCTACGGAGAATAAAAAACAGGAGAGGTCCTTTGCAGGTCTGGGAGAGGGAGGCTCTGAGCTGGGGGAGTCTTGATTGTAGTGCCTGGAGATGCCTGCGCATTGCTGCAAGTGTGTGTTTCAGGAGTCGCAGGGAGAAGCGCTTCTGGAGGGTCTCAATGTTCTGAATGTAGATATTGTCACGGTTGGGGCCAAATTGGGAAGGCTTGAATGTGGATTGTAGTCCATTGGGGATGATCTGGTTTTCTGATGAAGGGACTAGGCCCGAAATGTCAAGTTTTCCTACTCCTATGATGCTGCTTGGCCTGCTGTGTTCATCCAGCCCCACGCCTTGTTATCTTGGATTCTCCAGCATCTGCAGTACCTTTTATCTCTAGATGACTGCATGTCCAGCACATCAAGTCAAATAAAATGATATTGTGTATAATGGCTTATTCACCTTCCATTCCAATTGTACAGCTGAGTTGCACTCATCCAAAATCTCTTGCTACATCTCTAAGCCTTGAAGATATCATAATGTCCACAGAATCATGAGGGTGTGAGCAATTTGCATTAAGAAGCACATTCAGATATTGATAATAGCTGTCAGAAACCCAAGTTTCATATGACAAATAATGTCATTACCACAGGCCACAAAGTATTGTCCACATCAGTTACGTAGAACTGCTAATGAGATTACCACTTGCTTAATTAAACCACACTGTAGTTACTCACTCTTTTTGTGCTGTGGTTGTTCCTTGTCTCCTATTGGCTATTTATTGTAGCCACTACATCTAAAATGAAAAGTCCACTTATTCTCTTTCTCTCTAACACCGTTAACACAATCCTGCTCATATGGGTACGTTGTATACAGAAGGTTTTGGAGGCCAAGTCACTAAATATATTTAAGAATGAGATAGTTTTTTTTAAGATTTTAAAGGGTTGTGGGGAGAAAGCACGAAAATGGAATTGACACAGAGCATCAACCATGATCGTATTGAATGGCAGTGCAGACTTGAGGGGATGGGGTGTGAATGGCCTGCTCTTAAACTCTATGTTTCTATAAAAGGAAATAAATGGGCTGATGAGATGGGCAGTTTGGTTGCTCATAGGTTAGCTGCTCCACTGGAGTTTCCTCTAACAATTCCTCTTGCTAAGCTTTGATAGCAAATCGGCAAGTACCAATGTAGTAGGCAGAAAGCTTTCCTCTGCCTGTAGGAAATGTTCTGGACAGCAGGATGTCTATGCTGATGCTTCTCAATCATATAAGAGACCAATACAATGTTGCTCGACTCCACTAGGGAATGCAGAGAGTCAAACTGATATTGGAATTTGGCTCTCACATTCACTTTAAAAGAATGGACAGCTTTAAACTCAATGCTAAATTGTGGCTTTGTGATGCTATCCATTCCTCAAACAACTGGGGCATTTACAGTAAGCAGTACAGATAATAGGTACTGCAGATGCTGGAGAATCCGAGATAACAAGGTGTGGAGCTGGATGAACACAGCAGGCCAAGCAGCATCATAGGAGCAGGAGAGCTTGACGTTTCGGGCCTAGACCCTTCATCAGAAATTCTGATGAAG
>JAHRHZ010000020.1:50530213-50569245 GCA_024137785.1 Ginglymostoma cirratum | reverse complement strand
ACCCTTCATCAGAAATTCTGATGAAGGGTCTAGGCCCGAAACGTCAAGCTCTCCTGCTCCTATGATGCTGCTTGGCCTGCTGTGTTCATCCAGCCCCACACCTTGTTATCTGGGAGAGGTAGAACTCAGCTCAGTCTATCACTTCAAATCACTGAAAATAATTTGCAACTAATTTTCCCCAGGAAAAAGAGGTAACATGGACATATATACATGGGCTTGACACTATTTTACTATTCGAGTTAACTTACAGTATTCAAAGGAGAGGAAAGCCCAATAGATTTATGAGCTGTCAGTGTCATGACCACTTACCGACTTGCATTACAAACCCCGTTGCTTTTTAAATCACCTCCATGCAGAAAGATCAATTGCTTTGGCACAATTATTCCCCCATATATTACACTCACCAGTCAGCGAGGACATTTTACTTCCTGTTGAATAGCAAGTCTTTATACAGAAGGACAAACTCATTTCCACGTCAATGGGCACTGACTTTGACGTTTCTGCTTAGTTCACGCAAGTTTAGATCATCAATTTTACAAATTGCCTTCCTTGGTCTGTTGCCGTTGCTTAGATGCAACGAATATGTTGTAGTTTGTGCTATTTGTCGAAGGTCAGATCCCCACTTTTATCTTCTTTGTTGCTTCTCCCAAGTAAAGCCAAAAAATATCTACTTGATAATAGCCTTCATGTTAACTCTTGCACAACAGATCAAGGTCAGACGTCACACAAAACCAGGTTATAGTCCAACAGGTATATTTGAAAACACAAGCTTTCGGAGCCTCAATCCTAAGGACTGGTGTCGTGTGATTTCTGATTTTGTCCACCCCAGTTCAACACCGGCACCTCCACCTCACAACAGATCAAGCCTCCTGAAGCCTCAAGATTCCAAATTTGAGTCACTCATGATTGCATTTCAGCACAGCTGAAGATTTTACATATTAGAACTGGGCCACAATGGGCTTCCACAGTGCTTTCTGCTGAATGGGACTACTACAGAAAAAGGAAATCCGGTGTCTCAGAAGAATGAGGGGAGATCTTATAGAAACATATAAGATTATGAAGGGAATAGATAAGGTGGAGGCAGGGAGGTTGTTTCCGCTAGCAGGTGAAACTAGGACTAGAGGGCATAGCCTCAAAATAAAGGGAAGCAGATGTAGGACTGAGGCCAGGAGGAACTTCTTCACCCAAAGGGCTGTGAATCTGTGGAATTCCCTGCCCAGTGAAGCTGTTGAAGCTACCTCGCTGAATGTTTTTAAGGCAAGGCTAGATAAATTTTTGAACAGTAAAGGAATGAAGGGTTATGGTGAGTGGGCGGGTAAGTGAAGCTGAGTCTCAAAAAGATCAGCCATGATCTTATTAAATGGTGGGGCAGGCTCGAGGGGCCAGATGGCCTACTCCTGCTCCTAGTTCTTATGTTCTTATGTCTCGTCAGTGCTGTCAGTGTGAGACTCTTTTAAATTACTGGCATGCTTGTAATTCTCCTGTTGTTGATTGCAAAATTATTGTTGATTGCAAAAGTGATGAGCTATATCGCACCTTTTCTAACTACAGACAGTGTCCCAAAGCACTTTACAGATAACTAAAGATATCACTGCTGCAAGGTAAGGAATGTGGTATGCGATTTGCACACAGCAAGGTCTCACAAACAGCACTGTGATAATGACCAGATAATTATTAGTGGGATGTTGATTGCAGGATAGATATTGGACAGAATTCTCAGAGGAACTCCTGTATTTTTTGTTGAAACGTTATGCACAACGACAAAATGGCCCCCGTTCGCATGCTCAGACGGGATGCAAGTTGGCTAAGAAAAGCTGCACCAAGCACGTGGGCATGAGCCTCTGTTGTCACTGCATTCTGTGCAAGGTGGAATCAGCACCAATGCTTGTGCAGATGGCCCCAAGGTCACGTTGTCCACTGTCTAAGGCTGAAGAGGAGACTGGGAGACAGGGACCGAACGAGGCTGGGGAAGGGGGTGGGCATGAAAAAGATGGAGGCTAGGGCTGACTGTGCAGAACATCCCTCTCCAGTGGTATCAGCAGACTAGCATTCCAATGCCAGTTCACCACTTGGTCCTCTCCAGCTGCCCAAGGTGGGGCCTCTTTCTGCTTTCCACTCACCCATTTAATTTTAGGACTCTTTCACTGGTCATAGGTTGGTTTGTCAATTCTGTTGGTGTTACTACTGCCTTTGACCGTAACGTCTTATATCCCGCAGCTCTCAACTCATCCAATCTTCCTCGCCCAATCTACATACATTTGTTTCATCTTGAAATGGTGCCTTTTCCATCGAATTAAATGTGGGCATATGATCAACAAATAGTCTAAACTAGCAAGACATGTTATAGGAGGGCACGATAATTAAAGAAGTATGATGAAGACCAACTTGAAGATGTTGCGTAAAAGACACAGCTTTTCATTTTGAAACTGCCTTTGTCTTCTGAAACATTGATTTTTCCAGGTCTCGGAGGGTACAAAATCTTAAATGACAAAGTGGACATGGAAAGGAGGCTTCTGAAATAACTCCACTGAGGCTGGTATCCTGTTACGAAGTCCACTTTTAGTACTGTCTTATTCAGAGTCAGATACCAGAGAATCGGTGTCTCTGACATTCACCTTTTTACCTGTCAGCCAAGGGTCCCTGACTGGACCAGGTTAACCGTCCCAATCAGGAAGCTCATCTTCTATGGGGTCCATCTGGCTGACCTCATTACAATCACATTACAATGTCTTCTTGTAAAATAGGAGACATTATTTAAACAATAGAGGTAGCACTTTCAGAACAGAAATAAGGGGAAATCTTTTCTCTCAGAGTTAAAGGCATTTGGAATTCAATCTCAGAGGGTGGTCAATGAATCTCTTTAAGGCTGAGGTAGATAGATTCTTGATGGGCAGGGGAAGCAAAGATTATTGGAGGTGGCTGGCAATATAGAGTTCGAAACACAAACAGAACAGCTATGATCTTATTGAATGGCGAAGCAGGCTTGAGGGGCTGAATGGCCTATTCCAGCTCCTAACTTGTATGTTTCTATTAATCCTGGCATGTCATTCCTTGACTCACAAAAATTTCAGCCATTGACCTGTTACTATTGTCTTGCAGTTATGAAATTATTAGACTGAAAATCACAGAATTTAAAAAAATCATATAATCATTAACGGGATATGTCCATTGCTGGCTGGGCCAGCATTTATTGTTCATCCCTAGTTACACATGAGAAGGTGATGATGGTGGGCTGCCTTTTTGAAATGCTGTAGTCCATTTGCTGTAGTTAGACCCACAATGCCATTAGGGGGTTCCAGGATTCTGATGCAATGTTACTGAAAGGAACTGCTATGTATTTCCAAGTCAGGATGGTGTGTAGCTTCAAGGGGAACTTGCAGGTGGTCATGTTCCCACGTATCTTCTGCCTTTGTTCTTCAAGATGCAAGCAGCCATAGGTTTGAAAGGTGTTGACTGAGGAGCCTTTGTGAATTTCTGCAGTGATTTCTTGTAGATGATGCACACTGTTGCTACTGAGGGTTGGTGGTGGCTTTGGCAGGAATGTTTATGCCGCCAATTAAGTGGGGTGCTTTGTTCTGAACGGTGTCAAGCTTTTTGAGTGCTGTACTCATTAAGGCAAGCAGGGAGTATTCCATCATAGTTCTGACTTGTGGTATATGGGCTTTTGGGGAAGTGATGGATCAGGAGGTGAGTTACTCGTTGTGGAATTCCTAGACTCTGTTCAATGTTAACATTTAGAGAAGTGGATGTATTTCCAGAGTAAATAAAAAGGAGGCAGAAATGAAAGTGACAAACTCAAGCTATGTCTGTGCCACGGCATTACATGCATAAATGAGAACAGGCCCTAGAAAATACCGTAGATCATTGAAATCTCGAAGCTCAGAATGTAGATTTAGTACGAAAGTTAAGAAGTCAAAAACAATGTTGCTTTGAAGAATGCATTAGGAAAACTGGTGTGCACATTGAAGAGGATTGTGTCCCATAGGAACAAATAAATCAGTTTATCGGTTTAGAACAAATGATAGCGGGAGATGGTAACTGTGATACAGAAGTTAGATGATACATGGTCATAAGTATTTTTTGTGAAAATGAAGTATGTGTTAACAAGAAAACATAAGCTTGGAACATAGAAATTCTTTCAAAGACTTCCAAAAGACAGATGGTCTCTTTATGGTATTTGCAGCAAAAGACAAATAGAGGTGCTTGAAATTGCATGTGTAAAAAGAACTATACAAAAGTGACATGCAGAGAAGAAAACATTAGTGTTTCAGCCATTTGACCAGAGCTGAAAACCTATGGAGATCTCTCCTAGAGGGCAAAGTGGAGGGCAGCAGGAAGACGGGTCCGCCTGGGTGTAGCTGGATGCCTGGTGTCATAGGCAGTTTGCAGACGAGCTAGACTGTGGTGCCAGCTGGATGAGGGCGACATGCTTTGACAGCAGATCTCCAGCAGAAATAGCCACAAGCAGCAGCAATATTAATTAACAACTGAATAACACAATTATAAGATGCTCCCTGTCCAAATGTGGCGTTGCTCCTCAAGAAAATTTACTCAGGAATTTATTTAATTCAGCTATTGTCCTACAAGTCTGCACGTAACATTATATGAAACTCTTAAAAGGTACTTTCAAATATTTTATGAGGCTATTGTACACATAAAATCATGTTATTATAGATGATGAAATGGCCAGATAATATGTTTTTAGTGGCTTAGCTTCATTATGGCACAAGAGGCCATTCAGCCCATCAAGTCCATGTCAACTATGTTGGTTTAGGGACACCTATTGGGAACTCGGGGGTAACTTGTCGAAGAAACAAGGGAGAACTCCCATTTTCATGGCCTTGGGACCTGACAGGTTGTCAGGTTCAGAAAGTTTGCAGCTTCTGCGTTGCCACATTTTCCTGGGACCACATTCACTACAAACTTGAAGTCTAACAGTTTGTTAAAATAAACATAAAGTACAGTAGGGAAAGAGATTATGCAAACTGCTTAGAATCCCACTTGACAATGAGCCTTAACATAGTGTGGAACTGGAGGAACACAGCAGGCCAGGCAGCAGCAGAGGAGCAGGAAGGTTGAGGTTTCGGGTCAGGACCCTTCTTCAGACCGAGTAACTGGGAGGAAATTGTTCACACTGATAGCCAATGGCAAAGGTGCCTGTGATAGCTATGCATGGGTTGTTAGGGCTGAACTTTCAAACTGGAGGCCAGTAGTTAGAGGCAGGAAATTTCCCTCATTTCCATCTGTTTTTCCCACCTCAGGAGGAAGTGTCCCCAATGGCAGGATCTTCAATGCTGGAGGGAGCAGGTGCCAGCTGTGGTCGCGTGGTTGATTGTAGAAATACTTTGAAGGCACAGCTCAGTTACAATAAAATCAGAAGCACCCATAAACCCTCCAACCTTCCCCACTCACACCCCCTCAGTCTAAATACTTCCCAGGCTCCATCCATGCCACCCTCTCAGCCTGTATCGCTCTCCCCACCCCCATGTTGGGCTGAATGAACAAACAAATTAGGTGCACAATTAGACCATTCAGCCCCTCATGTGTGCTCCTCCACTCAATCAGAACATCTGATTGTAACCTCAAATCCACATTCTTGCCTACCTCTGATAACTTAGTGTCTACATTGAACAGAATAAAGTATAACCGTGGAGGAGGATTTGAGGTCTCTCTAAAATATAAGTGGAGAAACTTGATTTGATTTATTGTCGTCACGTGTATCGAGATACAGTGAAAAGTGTTGTTTTGCATGTTCTACAGGCAGATTGTACCGCACACAGAAGAGGATAGCAGAACAGGGTGCAGAATACAGTGTTACAGCTGCAGCGAAAGTGCAGAGACAGAGATCAACATTAACATTTGAGAGGTCCGTTCAAAAGTCTGATAACAGCAGGGCAAGAAGCTGTTCTTAAACCTGTTCGTATGTGTATTCAAACTTTTATATCTTCTGCCCGACGGAAGAGGATGCAAGAGAGTATAAGCAGGGTAGGAGGGCTTTTTGATTAAGTTACTGCTTTCACATGGGAAGTATACGTGGAACTAATGGGTGTGAGGCTGGTTTTTGTGATGGACTGGGCTGTGTTCACGACCCTCTGTAGTTTCTTTCGGTCTTGGGATGAAGAGTTGCCAAACCATTCTGTGATGCATCTGGATGGGATGGTTTCCATGGTGCTTCTAAAAAAAGAAAAGAGTCTTGTGGACATGCAGAATTTCCTTAGCCTCCTGAGGAAGTGGAGTCGTCGTCGTCGTGCTTTCTTGACTGTTGTGTCAATGCGGGGGGACCAGGACAGATTGTTGGTGATCATCACTCTCAGGAGCTTAACACCCTTGGCCATCTCCACCTCAGCACCATTGATACAGACAGGGGTGCGCCCCCCACTCTGCTTCCTGAAGTTGCCTCCTGAAGTTGTGTTTAGTCAATGTTGTTACAACAAAAATTAAAAATGGCGGAAATTTTCAGTCCATTTTAAAGGTCATCAGTCTTTCATGTTGAATTATCAGCACAGACAGTGGGCCTGATTTAGTTTAAGATATTAGGAGATCTGATAGGTTAGATAAACTATTTACAAATGTTGGAGAATCTAGGGTGGGGAACAGTCTAAACTACAGAGGTATACATTTTGAGGATTTAAATTGTGGAATATCTCTTTCGAAATTGCAAAGGAGAGGAGCAGTTTGGAACTCTCATCAGCAGTTAAAACTGGGTTTAATAGTTCATTTTTAATAAGAGTTTGATGGATTTCTGTTAACTAGAGGCAAAGGGATTGGAAGGGGGAGCAATTCTTGTGTGGAGTTAATGATCTAATTGAATAGTGGAACAAGCTTTGTTGACAAATTGGCATATTTCTGTTCCTAACTTACAACGTTTTAATTCAATGGCAAGAATGCCACCACTGAGACATTGTCTTTAAGACTGACGATTCTGAAAGATGTTTCCCACACAGTGGTGCTTTGTTGAGTTCAGATCACCGATAAATGCAATGTGTGTTAGTTTCCGGGCAGTATCTCAAGAAATGAACTGAGCAAGCCTGTAACAGTTTCCGTTTTAAGAACTTGCAATTAACTTTGTCACTGAGAGATGTCAAGAGACATACCTTTTCATTTAAGGTACTTTGTTGCTGAACTTTATTTTCTACTGTTCTTGTTTTTCTCTTCTCTATAACAATGCCCTCATTACAAATTACCATTCACCGGCCTCTGTCCAATACCCATTAAAGTGGCTGGTCGTTGGGTATGAGCCCTGGCAATATAAGAAGCGATTAGACTGCACTGGACTTCACACTGAGCGTAACCTGCCAGCTGACGACTAGATAGGCACTTTTTTCAAGCAACCTGAAGAGCATAAACCTACCTGATTTTGCCTTCCCTAAGCTTAGGTTGTCAAAATCTTGAATGTTGCCCACATACATTTCATCAACAGAGCACAGACTGGGACATGAACCTTAATTCTTTTTCCCTTTCTGATTGAGTAATAATTTCAGTATGTTGGGAGGAATAGTCAGAGTTTATCTAATCCTTGATGATTGCCCTCAATATAAATGGCAGGTATACAATAACAGATCCACTTATATTTTAGTTTGAAGGTAAACTGGATCTGTCAACTTTGAAACAACACTTAGAATTAGGACTCAAAGCACTCGATACACCTGGTGCAGTAGTTTGAGGCCCAGGGCCACTGTCCTGTTTTGGTTCCTATTGCTAATTAACTAGGCACCAGAACATAGCACAAAGTAATCTGAAGCTCAGTTCAGATGCGTCTCTACTCAGATGCCATCCTAGGCAAGTAACAGGACTGCGGAAAAGAAATGTTTATGTTCACTTGAATGAAACTAACATGAAAGTGGATATAAAGGCTACATGAATTTGTGTTATATATGGGCAGGGTGTTTAAAAAGGGGTTTGTTTCATTGCTCAGTCCTTTCAGTATGGGAGTCGGTAAGTCATGTTGAAGTTGTACAGGACATTGGTGAGGCCTCTTCTGGAATATTGTGTCCAGTCCTGGTCGCCCAGTTACAGGAAGCATCTTAAGATGGAGAGGGTTCAGAAGGGTTTCACCAGGATGTTACTGAGTATGGAAGGTTTGAATTATAAAGAAAGGCTAGATAGGCTGGGATTTTTTTTCACTGGAGTGTTGAACGTTGACAGGCAACCTGATAGAAGTTTATAAAATAATGAGGAGTATAGATAGAGTTAATGGTAGTTGTCTTTTCCCTAGGATGGGGGATTTGAAGACTAGGGGACACATTTCTAAGCTGGGAGAAGAGAGATTTAAAAAAGACATGGTGGGCAAATATTTTACACAGAGGGTGGTTCGCATGTGGAATGAACTGCCCGAGGAAGTGGTGGATGTGGGTACAATTACAATGTTTAAAAAACGTTTGGGTAAGTACATGAATAGGAAAGGTTTGGAGGGATATGGACCAGGAGCAGACAGGTGGGACTAGTTTAGATCAAGATTATGTTTGGCATGGACTGGTTGGACTGAAGGGTCTGTTTCCACGCTGCATGACTCCACAGCTCTATGAATCCTATAACCTTTTGATTTACATAAGCCCAATTAGTTGAAATGGAAGCTCAGTGTTTTGGTTAATTTATTTTTTCATGGAGACATGGGTATCATTGGTGAGGCCAGCATTTGCTGCCCATTCTTAAGTGTGTTTTTAGAAGGTGGCGGTGAGCCATCGGTCCATGCAGTGTAAGTACACACACCACATAACACCACAGGTTCCAGGATTTTGCCCCAGCAACAGCGAAAGTTTGGGATATAGTTTCAAATCAGGGTGGTAATTGGTTTGGACTTGGACATGTGGGTGGTGATGTTTCAGTGCATCTGCTGCTCTTTTCCTTGTACTTAATAAAGGTGTGGATTTTGCTGTTGAGGAAGACTCGGTACATTGCTGCAGTGTATCATGTATGTGGTTCAAACTGCTGCCAATATGCGGCAGTGCTGGAGGGAGTGAATGTTGAAGGTGATGGATAGATGGAATGCCAATCAAGTGTGCTACTTTGTCCTGGATGGTATTGAGAATGTGGAACTTGGTATCACAGGGATATATTTAAGGGGAAGCTGGACAAACACGTAAAAGGAGAAGGAAGTAGAAGATTACAATGGTAGATTTAGATGAGGTAAGTATACAGTACAAATACAGATCAGACTGTTTGGGCTGAATGGCCTGTTGCTGTCTTGCTTGTACAATGTTTTCCTATGAAATGATGTCAAGCCTCTTGAGTATCGTTAGGGCTTCACTCATGCAACCAAAGTTGCAAGCATTCCTTCACACCTGTGACTTAAGCCTTGTAGGTGATGGACAAGTTCTGGGAGTCAGGAGCAGAGTTACTCATCATAGAATTCCCAGTCTCTGATCGGTTCTCGGTATTTATAAGATAGGCCAGATTCACCAAACCTAACTGAACCTGGGAGAGCTACATCGAATACTCTGAAAACTCCATATCTGAAATGATTGAATATAGGTTCTTCCCATACTCTTTTCACCCGCAAAGCTCAAGGCATTGTGTTTTAAAATTCACTTGAAATCTGTAGAAAGTCGAAGCGGAGTGACTGCTCTTAATGGTGAGATGTGGAAAGTTTTTGTTGGGGAGGGGGTGGATTGTTGGAGAAGACAGAGGACAATATTTGGACACAGGTACGTGGACAGGGCAGGTTTAGAGGAATATGCGCCAACTGCAGGCAAATAGGACTAGATCAGTTTAGGAGACCTGGTCAGCAAGGACGAATTGGGCTGAAGGGTCTATTTCCATGTTGTGTGGCTCTCTACGACTCTATTTGGAGTCCATCACTAGATTATAAGCACACTGATTGAAATGGCTAGTAGTGTTAAAGCTGTGACTCTCCTGATACAGGATCTACACTCAAACATTGGAGGGATGTTTTCAAATGCTCATGTTCTTGTCATGGATTGCCAGTGTTCCATTTCTATTTCAGAATTTTGTCACTTGAAGTGTTCATCACTCCCCATCCCAGCTTTTGAATTTCCTACTTTAGATACAAGACTATCACTCCTGTTTGCAATATCAACGCCACTGGAATTTAGTTAAGTATAGGGCCAGCTGAGTTCCAGCCTCTCTATCATTTCACTTGACTTCGCATAAGCTGTTTTATTTTCGGGTTCCCCCTACCAAAGGGAGTTTTAAAAAAGAAAGCCTTTCAACATTATCCGGATCTTGAAGGCAGAAAGTTGTGAAGCGCTTTGAGAAATGCAGCTGATTAAAATCTGGCATCAAAAGTGGAAACATGACAAGAAATCATGGCCAGTTCGCTTTTACTTTAAATTAGCTCGGAACTGGTATTAAATGCTGCAGGAAAGGGTGAAAACAGAAAACGGGCAGAAGACTTGAAACAGCATACTAAATGTTAACTAATGATCCTCATTAATTAACCGTGAATACCTCAGTTCTTTCAGGTAATTACTCTCAATTGCAACAGGGCAAAAAAAACACTGCAAAAGCAGCCAACAGAAATACCGCACACAAATGATAATGCTGGCATTATCTGCATCGATCTCAGTGCCACTGATAGAAATACTTTATGCCTCAAAGCAGCTGTCTCTCCAACTCAGAAATACGAGGGTTCAGAAACCCACGAGAGATAAGAATTCAAATATTTGTCAAGTGTTTGTATGACTTACCACCAATCTCACTATCACTGGATTGAAGCCTGTCCTGTAGGAACATCAAATAGATTTGTTTGGAGACCAAGATTTATAGCGCAATTGAGTTGTCGAGAGGGGAACAATCTGAGTTGTACTTCAAGCCTAGTGCTTTTTTTTTCCCCTGACCCACCCTGTAACCTTCCCATCCACAGCCACTCCCATTTACACTGAAACAGGTTCGAACATCTCCCAGATTTCACACATGCTAACACTTGCTTCATGTACTTGTTAAATAATAATTCCACCTGAAAATCTGGCGGCGAATTACAAGGAAAATACTTTGTGATACTTGACGATGGATGTACATATTAGGTGAGCGTGTACAGGCAGAGTATGGACGGCAAATTTAAAAACCGTGCATACTCCACAAGCCGCCGACTGTATAGCCCCGAGGTGTCTGTGGACATCCATCACATGCGGAGATTTCACATGTTAGAAGTAAGTGAATATTTTGGTTCATTTCAGGACACTTTTGGAACACCATTTACACAAGGTGACTGCAATGCTTTAAATCAATCAGATCACTAGTAGACACCTTTCTTGCCAAAGAATTTGAAATCTATGGAGTGCAGATTGCTCTCCTGATTCCCCAAAGTTTAATTTAGGAGAAAGGTCAGTCACATCTCTCAGAATAACCAAGCTGTTGGGTTTCCGTCCACCTTTCTCAGGGGTGGGCCACATAGATTTCAAGCAGGGAAGAATGGGGGAGCTGTGGTCATAGCCTCAAGTGGAAGGAAGTAAGTACAACAGTCCTGCTCTTGTAGATCAACATTTAAGTCATTAGTCTGCAGACTCCCTCTGAAGGAACATAGAATCATAGAATCCCTACAGTGTGGAAACAGGCCATTTGGCCCATTGAGACACACGGACCCTCAAAGAGCATCCCACCCAGACTTACTCCACCCTAACAGATGGCAAGAACTGCAGATGCTGGAGTCAGAGATAACACAGTTGGAACTGGAGGACCACAGCAGTTCAGGCAGCATCAGAGGACCAGGACAGTTGATGTTTTGGGTCGGGACCCTTCTTCAGAAATGGAGAAGGAGCCCAGCCTGAAACGTCAACTTTCCTGCTCCTCTGATGCTGCCTGAACTGCTGTGTTCCTCCAGCTCCAACTGTATTTACTCCACCCTAACCCTGTAACACTGCATCTCCCATGGTTAATCCACCTAGTCTGCACGTCCCTGGACACCATGGGGAATTTAGCATGGCCAATCCACCCTAACCTGCAAATCTTTGGACTGTGGGAAGAAACTGGAGCATTTGGAGGAAACCCACACATGAATAGACAGTTGTGAATTCTGAAAGAGCCATTAAAATGAAGGGGATCAGAAGCTAATGCAGGAGTTACATTTTGATGTTGAAATCAGGTCTGTACTCATCTCAGACAGCAATCATAGCCATCCAAACAGGTCCTGCCAAATTTAGCAGTGATAAAAGGTACTGCAGATGCTGGAGAATCCGAGATAACAAGGTGTGGGGCTGGATGAACACAGCAGGCCAAGCAGCATCATAGGAGCAGGAAAGCTTGACGTTTCGGGCCTAGACCCTTCATCAGAAATTTAGCAGTGGTCTGAGTAAACATTCAAGATAGTCAGTGAGTCTCCCATTAGTATAGTCAGTATGCCCGTTTGATTCTTGTAAAATGGGCACAATAGGATAGATTTAAGCCTCAGCATTTAGCAAAGGCCAATTGCTGAAGACACAGAGATTTAAAGCAATCTTTTGGCTGTTTTCATCTCACACACAAACTAATTGAGATATCTAGACAGCTTTATAACTCACCTTCACGTGCACTTGCGATGAGTGTCACTCGTTTTTAACTAGTAGGCATAAAGGTTTTGGTCTATTTGAAAGCATGCAGTAGAAAAAATTACATTTATCTCCACTTGCTTTGGGAATCATGCTTAAATTCCTACGGTGCACATTTAAAACAATGGAATTTAAAAGAAATTTAATCTCCACAGATCATGGGGTTGGATTTTCGCCAGGGTGAGGAGGGTTTAGAAACCAGCTTCTGGTATGAAACTGACTAAATTCAAGATATTTAGGGAGGAAAGCCCTTAATTGGCATGGGTTTCCTATCCATTTAGAGCCAGTAGGGGCCTGGAGGTGTATGTGAGCCATGTTTACGAATATTGTTATTAGGTTACAGTCTGCTTTTGTTTCTTTACTAGAAAGGGGCTTTAATTTTTGTTTACAGTTAATACCTCACGCTCTTGATTTTTTGTGCATCTGGTGTGACGGGAGAACGGGCAGTTTGGAGGACGATCTCATTTGCCTGCTTCTGGGCCTGGCCAAGGTGGTCCTGAGGCAGTGAGCCATGGAGGGCTTTGTTCCATCTGGTGCCTCCCCTTTTCTGCCTGGGCCTGGGTGTCCTTGGAGAGGGACATGCAGTGTCCACTAGTATCCTTCAGGTGGTAAATGGGCACCCCGGTGCAAAAATGCCATTTTGGGTTAAAATCAATAAAGTTTTCCATAGTATTTCGATTTTTGATGCAATCACTATTTCAGCCTGTTTACATGAACTGTTTGATTTGATCATTTTATTAAAAAAAGACAGTAGGAATGAGAGCAGAGGCGGGTGACGTCTGAACAGAGAAACTTGCTGATTCCGTACAGTAGCAGAGCGAAGAAACTCACCACAAGACAGCAAGAGGTCTGACACTGGACCAGGTGTGACCCTCTGTCAGTATGACTTGGATCCAATGCTCTGAGGACAATTCTCTTGCCAGAGGATTGTGGGAGGAAGCCTGTTCAGCATCATCCTCTGCTTCCTGCCCCTCATCTCACCCCTCTCCTGCTGTTGCAATTCCAACACAAGTCTGCATTCTTGCTGAAATGGTCATAACAAGGATCCTTTCAAAAGCACTAAGCCAGTAGCCAGAAACATAAGAACAAACAAAATCGAGACAATCAATTAAAACAAATGAGATGAGTTACAGAAATGCGAATGTATAATGTACTTGCAAATGTACAATCGAACATTGTTGAATGAATGTTGAAAAAAATCAGTCATTGTTAGCTATTCACATTTGCTAATCACTTTGATAGTTGGAGGATGGGCTGAAGTTGTTGTCTTGCAGAAATTGATATTTCATTGACTCCCATCCAACTCAATAATTCTTTATGGTTGAATGTGATAATGGCAATGGTTCAGTCCCAGTATAATCACCTTCATCAATTTTGACCTATTACATCGGTCAATATTTCATCCTCACTCATTGCCTTGTTGGTATTGTCTTGGCTGATGATATGTAACCACGCTTTGATGTTTCAGTATTTAGTTCGGCTTGAGTTGAGGACAGCAATCTCACTATTTTTTAATTCACGGGATGAGGGCGTCGCTGGCTAGGCCAGCAGTTATTGCCCATCCCTAAATTGCCCAGAGTCAACCATATTGCTGTGGGTCACATATAGGTCAGACTAGGTAAGAATGGCAGTTTCCTTCCCCGAAGGATATAGTGATCCAAATGGGTTTTTCCCAACAATCAACCATGGATTCATGGTTGTCAGTAGGCCCTTAATTCCAAATTTTGTTTTAAATTGAATTCACATTCCACCATCTGCTGTGTGGTGGTTTGAATCCGGATCCCCAGAATATTGGGTGGGTCTCTGGTTTAACAGTCCACTGATAATACCACTAGACCATCACCTCTCCTTCAATTAATGCCATCTTTCTAAGATTTCCTTTATGCTGGCAAGATCAATCTTCAATCCACTTTCAGTGATATCCATAGTCAAATATGCCCCTAAAAGAGTGTACCAAAATGTTCTATGGGCAACCTTTTCTCAGATTGTCCCTTGTGTAAGATTTCCTTTAGAATAGCAGATAAATAAACCCCTGCATCAGTAGTTAATACTTGGCTTCCCAAGCCAATAGACAAGATTTGTTATTCTTGGCCTACCAAGAATTGTTAAACACTTAAGTACCCAGCTGGAAGATTAGCAAGTGAAACATCCCTAAAAAGAATTAACTTCACGATTCCCAGTCAGCAAAGATTGGAAACTTGAGTGTGGATTTTTCAGAAATTAATTGCTTAAATGTTATATTTGTTCTGAGGACCCCTTCAACAGTAACAGCTCCAGTACACTGTAACTGTCATCAGGCCTAATATGAGTGCACAGCCAGTTTAAATGTCCTGTTAAACTCCTTAACCCGTCTGTTCCCTCCTTTGATACAAAATAATTTCTCTCTCAGGACCTATCCCAATTATCAGGATGGGATTAATACTTTCCAAGTAAAATGGTTGATCCAAATTGGTGAAATTGTCCAGATTTTCATCCTTCTCAAGTCAGTGGTTAGCACTGCTGCCTCACAGTGCCAGGGACCTACCTGGGTTCAATTCCACCCACGGGCAACTGTCTGCTTGGAGTTTGCACATTCTCCCAGTGTCTGTGTGGCTTTCCTCCAGGTGCTCTGGTTCTCTCCCACAGTCCAAAAATTAGGTTAGGTGGATTGGCCATGCTAAATTACCCATAGTGTCCAGGGTAGATGGATTAGCCATAGGATACGCAGGGTTACAGGGATAGGATGGGAGGGTGGGAGTCTAGATGGGCTGCTCTTTGGAGAGTTGGTGTGGATTCGATGGGCTGAATGGTCTGCCGCCACAGTGTAGGGATTCTGTGTTCTACAAAAGCCTGGCAGTCACTTTAAATATAGGTGGTGGAATTGCATGGTCTGGCAATTTTCCTTCGACAAGCAGAATCAGCATGAGGAGATCAGCTTGGTTGGGACAAAGGACTGCCAAACTTGTGCTTATTTGTTTAAATATAGATCTTTGGTCAGTATAACACACATTGTTTCCAGCATGACACTAGTAATGGTGTTGATGATGGTCTTCTTGATGTAGTTGTGGATTCAATGTTTGTTGTGAGATGCTAACGAGAATACAAAACAAATTACGCAAATAATTAAAAGGAGACATCAGAAAAGTTATGTGCCCAGAGGATAGTTAAATTCTGCATGCTCTGTTTCAATAATATTAACGATGTAGCAAGTCCAAAATGTCTTTTAAAAAGGTAATTAGCTGCTTGTAAAAAGAAAGGTTACAGGGAGTGAACAGGACACTGGGATTAGTTTAATGCATGTAGAGTAAAGAACTGGCACATTCTTATTCAATAGCCTGTCTTGGTGCTGGAATGTTCTGATGTTTGTTAGTCATCAGAACAAAGAACTTCAATTTCCATCAGAGGGAAATAAATTAAGAAATGATAGGAGGAGAATGTGTACTATCAGGAAAAAATTGTATTGATAATTGAGAACAGGTTATATTTTCAATAATGTGTAAATCAGAGAGTAAGATACAGTCATTTTCCCTGCAGTTATCAGAAACAAGTGATTCAAGAACTGATCATGAAGTTCGCACCTATCTCTGTGTCCCAGGACCAGATAGTTGTTGTGTGGCTTCAAGTCACCTTTATTCTCACATCAATGTACAAAACAGTAGCAGACGTGTCTTCAAATAAGTTTGGTTTGATTAACGCACAAAATATTTTGACATCAAATGGTTCAGGTTTCTCTGCATTCAGTTCAGTGCTGATGTTCATGTCCACAGATTCATTGTTTCTATCCGCCTCAATTCAGCCATTGTCCAGTACCTCAATTCAGCCATTGTCCAGTACCTCAAGTCAGCTTTACCTCTGTTCACAGAACTTTAGCAGGAGGATGCCAGTCCACATTTTAAAAAGGGTTATCCAATTAATCCCAGTTCTCTTCTCTTACACTATTGATCTGCAAATTTTCAGGTATGCAAGTTCATAAAAGTTAAGTTAATTCACCATTCTAATTTATAATGATCATAGATAAAATTGTAAACAGGAGCCGTCAAGTTGTATTACATTGAAAGTTCATGACCCTCTCTATTGCCCTAACAAAACGGATGTAATTTACTTTATTACTCTCATTAGAAGGGAAGATTTTCAGAGGCAGCGGGTTGGTGGCTTCTGTGAATGGTTCTCATCAGCTCATGTTCCACTTCAGGTCATAGTTTGCAAGTGTTACCAACAGTGCTGCCTCTTTGTGTTTTGAACTCTCGCAGTCACTGCAGTCTTATTGAGAACTGATCTTGACACTAAGACGATCAGTACAGCAGTTTTCAATGAGAATATGAACCATTTTACAGACATCCATGTTAGTGAAAGCAGATGCATAAAACAGTTTCTCAAAAGAAAAATCTTCTTACTTTGGCCCTAAGGCTGACTGATTTAGATGAAAAAAATGTAGATGATATATTGTCAGACACAGAAAGACCTCAATTCATTATGATCAGACCTAATGAGTTCTCCAGCCTGTCTGCTTTTTGAATGAAGCCATGTTCAGAAAAAATGAGTCCATGAATAATTCTTTACCATTTGTAATTAGGGAGTTAAAGTAAATCAGACTCCAATTGTCTCAACTTAATCCACTTGAAGACTGGGTTCTTTGAAATAAAGTGGTATGAGGTGTTGAGTAGGGATTAAGAATGAAGTTTATTTTTCCTCATCCTGGCTAAGCTTCCGCACTCTTTAATTCAACTTCAAGTTTGACTGAATGAACTTCACATTTTACAGCCAATAAGTGCTGTGGAAACTACTTGCAGGAAGAAAGCATATTTCATCCCCAGTTCATTTTGAAGATGACATTAAGGCCATGAATCATTGAAATGTGATCCTTTTAACAGAGGAATGCTGTTTATTCAATAGAGAGTAAGAAATCAAGGCTGAAACTGTTGGTAATATATAGCGGATCCATCAGCATTGGCAAAATAAAAGAGACAAAACAGTTGTGACTGATAAGTAGTTTACATCCAAAATGTTAACCTGCCTATCCATGTTCTCAGACATTTACAAAACATTTCTGTTTGCATTTCAGATTCAAGGACTTTCCTCCTCTTAACCTCTGCAGCCTTGCTTCTACACAGTACCATTACTTAATACCTCCCAAAATAAAACCTACTGTCAAAAAAAGGCTTCCGAATTCTTTACAGCAGATGATGTGCTAATGGTGGAGAGCACCTAATAGAATCCCTACAGGCTACAGGCTATTCAATACATCCAGTCTTCACTGACCTCCAAACGCATCCCACCCCATTCCCGTATTTCCCATGGCTCATCCACCTAACCTGCACACTATGGAGCAATTTAGTTTGGCCAGACCCCCAAAATCAGCATATCTTTGGACTGTAGAAGGAAACTGGAGCACACAGTAGACCCACACAGATACGGGGAAAGTGTGCAAACTCCACATAGAAACAGCCGCCTGAGGGTGGAACTGAACCCGGGTCCCTGGCGCTGTGAGGCAGCAGTGCTAACCACTGAGTCACAGTGCGGCCCACAGTTCCACCCACCCCTAGCTTGAGTAAGGAAAAATCATTCAGGATTTTGCCCTACTGGAGGTTTAGGTGTGTCAAGATTGAGAGAGGGTGGAATAGGCTGCATTGGTGATAGCACCATGGCTAAATAGCCTGTGGGCATTACATTCCAAGGCTCACGCTATGGTTGATTGCATACCCAATGTCTTTAGAAGGTCACTGGAAAAATCTCAGGCTATTCTAGACCTACAATTATAAAGAATAAGGCCCTGTAGTTTTCTTGAGCAGATGCCAATTTTAGATTTCAACTGTGCTTCTGTGATTAACAGGGTGCTTCCCACCTCCTTAGATGGTTCTACATTCCAAATAATTTTTTTGTACCAATTGCATTCTCTCCCCCGATTTATGTAAAGAATACAAAAGCTATAGCAAACCTATAGATCATCTGCACCCTGCAGCAATAAAAGTCTTGTCAGTACGCAATAGGTCAAAATATAGCAAGACGAAGGATCCGAGTTCTAACTAGAGATTAATGCCACGCAACATAAATTTTAGCATTTTATCATTCTCACTTTATTTTTCAACTGAGCACCAAAACTGTTCTCTTGATTTCGACAAAAATTAATATCCTCCGATTAATAACCTCAGTGGAGTTTTTTTAAAAAAATGCAAATCAGCAAAATAAATTTCTATAAATCATTGTGAAGTATTTATTATGAACAGAATACAGACCTAGTCCTTCCAGAGAAGAATTTTCATAAAATAATCATTCCCTTACTTTACTTGTTTTAGTGCTCTGGATTGTTGAGTTGGGTTTGGGCTCAGAGCAGCAGGGAGGAACAACTGAGCAATGGTTTAAAGAAACTGATTATTTTGCATCTAATGATTATGATCAAAAAGAATGTTGTTAAAAAAAATGCACCCTAGACTATTACCAAAACATCAGCCAAAATAAGCTGGTGCAAACATACCTACATTAAAATGGTCCGTGTATTTCAGAGAGTAAGCATACTAGTCTAGAAAATGAGAATGTAGAATCAGTATGGATGAAGTTAAGGTAAAGCTAAGGACAAGGGCTTGTCAAGATTTAAAAGAATATTTGTTATAGGGAACTGTCCTGTCAGGGCACAGACAGGAGGTTCTGCAGCAGTGAATCTGTTGTGGTATGTTGTTTTCCTGGTGCCAGGGCTAAGGGTGTCTTAAACAGTTTGAAGCATATTGTCAAAGGGGAGAGTGAGTAGCTGAAAGTTGTTGTTCACATTGATGGGAATGACACAGTTAAGGAAAAAGTTAAGGCTTTGCAGAGTGAATGTAAGAGGTTAGATATAAGGTTAAAAAACGGAACCTCAAAAGTAGCCATCTCTGGTTTACTCCCGGTGCCAAATTCTAATGAGGGAAGTAATAAAAGGTTAGAGGAGATAAGTCAGTGGCTGAAGAGGTGGTGCAATATGCAGGGATTCAGATTCTTGAATCATTGGGATGTCTTCTGGGCTAGAAAAGACCTGGTCAAAAGGAACGGGTTTCACCTGAACTGGAAAGGGACCAATATCCTGGCAGGGAGATTTGTTAGTTCTAGTCTAGAAGCCTGTAAACTATTAGAGAGGAGCGTTGGGATGGTTCCTAAATAGCAGTGAAAGTTGAAAGACAGATGAGGATGGTTTGGAATCAGGAAAGAGCAAGTTAATTAGAAAAGGCAGACAAGAATAAGTCAGAGAATGAGGTAACTCTGAAGAATTAAACTGCATTTGTTTCAAGGTAAGGGGTTTTACAGGTAAGGCTGATGAACACAGGGCATGTATCAGACATGGGACTGGGACGTTGTAGCTATTACAGAAACTTAGCTGAGAGAAGGACAGGACTGGCAGCTCAATGTTCCAGGTTTCAGATGCTATGGGAAGGATAGAAAGGGAGGCGAGAGAGGAATGGGAGTGGTGTTTTTGATTAAGGAAAACGTTACTACTGTAATTAGAGAGGATATTTCTGAGGGGTCGTCCAGTGAAAGTATATAGGTTGAGATTAGAACTAGGAAAGGGATAATCACTGACAGAATTGTACTATAGCTCCCCCCAATAATCAGAGAGAAATTGAGGATCAAATAAGTAAGAAGGTCTCAGATATATGTAAGAATAATAGGGTTGTAATAGTCGAGGATATTAACTTTCCAAGCATTAGCTGGGACTGCCATAGTGTTAAAGGTTTGGATGGTGAGGAATTTGTTAAGTGTGTTCAAGAACATTTTCTTTATCAGTGTGTAAATGTTCCTACTGAAAATGGAGCAAAACTTGATCTATTGGGAAATAAGGCAGGGTAGGTGACTGAAGTGATAATAGATGAACACTTTGAGACTACTGATCATAATTCTATTTGTTTTAAAATAGGTTATGGAAAAGGATAAGCCTTCCGTAAAGGTTAAAAGTTCTTAATTGGAGTAAGGCAAATTTTAATGGTATGAGACGAGAACTTTCAAAAGTTGGTTGGGGTAGACTGTTTGCAGGTAAAGGGACAACTAACAAGTGGGAGGTTTTCAAAAATGTGATAAGAGTGCTTTTAAGAAGATTTGTAGCTCCCCAAGTGGGACAGAACACCAACACTTCACTAGGAGCCGCACCTGATGATGTTACCTAGCAGAGTGATGAAACGTCTGAAATCAAACACGCTGGCTCGGTGAGCAAGTCTACAACCTCAGTGAGAGTTCAGAGGCATTTTGTTTCTATTAGAGTGAAAGGTAAGGCTAGTAAGATTAAGGAACAATGGATGAATAAAGATATGGAGGTGCCAGTCAAGAATTAAAAAAAAATACATTAGATATAGAACTGGGATCAAACAAATCTCTTGAGCGTATAAAGAGTGTAAGGGCATTCATTAAGTGGGAAATCAGGAGGGCAAAGAGGGGACATGAGATAGCTTTGGCAGATAAGGTTGGGGATAATCCATAGATATTCTACAAGTACATTAAGTGCAAAGCAGCAACTAGAGAGAGTAGGGCCCCTTAAAGATCAAAGAGGTCAACTTTGTGTTGAACTTCAGGAGATTGGAGAGATATTAAATGGAATATTTTGCTCTGTTTTTATTGTGGAGAAAGAAATGGAGGCTAGAGAACTCAGGGAAATAAACATTGATGTGAACTGTTTTCAAAACATCAAGAAGAGGAAGTGCTGGAGGCCTTGGAAAACATGAAATTGGATAAATCTAAGGGACCTGATCAAGTGTATCCCAGCACGTTGTGGGAAATTAGGGAGGAAAATGCGAGGCACCCAGCAGAAATATTTGTAACATCTATAATCATGTGTGAGGTGCCAGAGGACTGGAGGGTGGGTAATGTTGTGCCTTTATTTAAGAAAGGCTGTAAGGAGAAGCCTGGGAACTGGAGATTTGAGAGTCTGACATTGTCCACTACCAATGTTGTTGCAGGTGATTCTGAAAGATAGGATTTATATGCATTTGGAGAGGCAAGGAATGATTTAGGGATAGTCTGCATGATTTTCCAAGAGGAAAATCGTGTCTCACAAACTTGATTGAGTTTTTGGAGGAAATAGCCAAAAAGATTAATGACAGCAGATCAGGAGATGCTGTTTGCTTAGACTTTAGTAAAGCCTTTGATAAAGTTCCAAATTGTAGACTAATTAGTAAAGTTAGATCACATGGGATTCAGGGTGAGCTTGCCAATTGGATACAAAATTGGCTTTATGGTTGGAAACAGAGAGTACTGGTGAAGGAGATAAAAAGGTACTGCAGATGCTGGAGAATCCGAGATAACAAGGTGTGGGGCTGGATGAACACAGCAGGCCAAGCAGCATCATAGCAGCAGGAAAGCTTGACGTTTCGGGCCTAGACCCTTCATCAGAAATCCTGAAGAAGTTACCCTCCTCCCTCCGGACAAACCTCAGGGAATCTCTCTCTCCCACTGCAACTCTCTCATAATCTCTTCGGCCTTGAAACTGCTCGACCACGTCCTGAAGCAAACCAGGTACTACAGCCACATCACCTTTCTTAGTACCTGCCTGCGGAACCAGATCATCTCCAATGGACTACAATCCACATTCAAGCCTTCCCAATTTGGCCCCAACTGTGACAATATCTACATTCAGAACATTGAGACTCTCCAGAAGCGCTTCTCCCTGCAAATCCTGAAACATGTACTGGTGGAGGGTTGTTTTATGGACTGGAGGCCTGTGACTAGTGGTATTCCACAGGGTACTGGGTCCACTTTTTTCTGTCATTTATATGAATGATTTGGATGAGGATATAGGAGGCATGGTTAGTAAGTTTGTGGATGACACCAAAATTGGTGGTATAGTGGACAGTGAAGAAGATTATCTAAGATTACAAACAGATCTTGATCAATTGGGTCAATGGGCTGAAGAATTGCAAATGGAGTTTAATTTGGATAAATGTGAGGTATTACATTTTGGTAAAAAAACAAACAAGGGCAGGTCTTTTACAATTAATGGTAGGGCCCCAGGTAGTGTTGTAGAACAGAGAGACTTATGGGTTCGGGTACATTATTCTTTGAAATTTGCATCACAGGTAGACAAGGTGGTTAAGAAAGCATCAAGCACACTTGCCTTAATTGCTCAAACCTTTACATATAGGAGTTGGGACGTCATGTTGAGATCGTACAGGACATTGGCGAGGCCTCTCCTGGAGTACAGTGTGCAGTTTTGGTCACCCTGTTATAGGAAGGTTATTATTAAACTGGAGGGAGTTCAGAAAAGATTTACCATGATGTTGCCAGGATGTAACCTCTGTTTACAAAATCATGAAAGGCATGGATAAGGTGAATAGCAAAGGTCTTTTCCCTAAAGGGAGGGGGGGGGGGGGGGAGGAGTTAAAAACTAGTGAGTATATTTTTAAGGTGAGAGGAGTATGATTTTAAAGAAGGACAGGAGGGACAACTTTTTAAACAGAAAATGTTTAGTGTGTGGAATAAGCTTCCAGAGGAAGTGGTGGATGCACGTACACTTACAATGTTTAAAAGACATATGGATAAGCACTCGGAAAAGAAAAGGTTTGGGAGGGATATGGACCAAACACAGGCAAGTGGGACTAGTTTAGTTTGTGAACACAGTTGTGTTAGACTGCAGAGTCTGTTTCCATGCTGTACGATTCTGACCTTATAACTCTACAACAAGAAACACAAGCGGGAATATTCAAATGCTCCCTAACATTAGTTAGTATTGGACAGGGAATAAGTCAGCAAATTAGAGGAACATGTAACAAATGGCAATGTAATAATAACAGAGGGCCTCAAAGTATTTATATTGCAGCAGATCATTCACCTTCATAACACTTGCTTAAAAATTTGTTCTTAAGGTGTGAACATTAATTAAGAAGGTGCTGTTAAAGATTTAGACAGTGCACCTTGTAATATGCCATTGTGCACCAGAGAAGATGGGAGTGAATGTTTAAAGTGGTGGATAGGGTGAGGATCAATACTTTTCCTGGATGATTGGAGGAACTCTTGTGGTACAGTGGTAGTTCCCCTACCTCTGAGCCAGGATGCCCTGTTTCAAGTCTCGTCTGCTCCAGAGGCATATAATAGCATCCCTGAACAGATTAATTAGGAAATACCTCAGGGAGGTGATGGCCTTTTGTTATTGTCATTGGACTGTTAATTCATAGACCCAGGTTATATTCTAGCTGGGGTTTGAATCCTGCCATATCAATGATGGAATTTGAATTCCATAAAAATCTGGAATTAAGAGACTAATAACGACCAGAGTTGTCAGGACAAAATCCATCTGCCTCACTAATGTCCTTCAGGGAAGAAAGCTGCCATCCTTTCTGGCCTATAGTGACTCCAGGCCCACAACAATGTGCTTGACTCTTGACTGCCCTCTGGACAATGCATATATAAAAAAAAAAAATTGTTAAGCTTCAAGTTGTTGTGAGTGGAAGATCATTCTATCATACTCTTTATTTGTACCTTGTTGGTGGGCAGGCTTTGAGGAATCAGGTGGTGAGTTAATTCACTCAGAATTCCCAGCCTCTTAACTCTTCTTAGCAAGACAGTAATGGATTCTAGACAACCATGCCTCAGAGTTTGCTGAATCCTCCACTAATAACGGTTATGCTGTTGAACGTCAAAGAGAAATAGCTGGACTCTGTACTACTGGAGATGACCATTGCCTGCCTCTTGTGTAACCCAAATGTTATTCAAGTCTCGCTCCATCTGGGTACAGATTCCTTCAGTACCTGAGGAGTTGTGACAAGTATTGAATACGATTCAACTGTCAATCATCTCACATTTGACTTTTGATGGTAGGAAGGTCATGATGAAACAGCTGAAAATGGTTGGACATGATCTGGGAGATTCCTACAGCAATATCCTGGTACTGAGTCATTCTGAAAATTTAACCAATCTTCTGACCTACAACTTGTTCATCCAGATTTGTAGATTTTTTTTTTCATTTTGATGCTATCCTCAGTGTTATTTCACCATGATTGATGGCTCTTTTTCAAGCTGCTTTCTTTCTCACTCAGATAAATCATTGCTGAGTTAGGTATCTCCTCAAAAGTCTGCAATGCATCTCTACTCTTCTACTTTATAAGCTAGTTTCTTATCTCTCTTGAGCTAGGTCTACCTTCATACCTTTGTAATGACCATTTTCCAAGTTTTAAAACACTAGCCCTGACATCCCCCTTCAAACTGAACTTGAAATTCTATCATGGTATGATCATTGTCATATTGAGTCTCTTTTACTATGAGCCTAGTGTTTAATCATATCACATGCTCATTATAGGTATACAATAGCCCGCACTCTGGTTGCCTATAGAATATATTACTCTAAGAAACTGTCCCCAAATACATTCTATAAACTCATTTCCCAGATTTTAATTTGGCCAAATTGGATTGGCAAAGGCATTTAGATTAAAATCACCCATAATTATTGTGGTAACTTTCTTAAAAATGTTTTCTCCCTGTACTCAGTTCCACAATTTAGCTAATGAGTTGGGCCTGACTAACTATTCCTACAAATGATCTCTTTCTTTCCCTATTGCTTATTTTACCCTAACAGATTTTACATCTCAGTCTTTTGAATCTAGGTCATCTCTCACCAATGAACTAAAGACACCTTTGATTAACAGAGCTACCATACCCCTTTTCCTATCTTTAACTCCACCTCACCTTAAGTAGAACCTCTTTCCCAGTCCTATTTATGTCATTGGTGCTCATGTGGACCACAAAAACTGGATTCCCCCCTATTGATAGTTTGTCTCCACCCAGTGTGAGCAGACGTCCCATATCTGACCCTGGGCAGGCAACACAATCTTAAGGACTCATAGTTTGTTTACAAAAAAGAAAAAAAAAGGTCTAAGCCCCTGACTGTAACATCCCCAATTACCACAATATTCCTATTTATTCCCCCCAGTTGAATGTCTTCCTGTATCAAAGTACCATGGTCAGTTTGCTCATTCATTTTGTAGTGACTGGTCTCATCCATACAAGCTACAAGAACCTCAAACATGTTAGATAATTGCAAGGACTGAGGGTCCTCGACTTCTGGCTTCTTGGTTCCCTTACTTACCTAATTTAGAGCCACTCTTGTATCCCTGACCACAGCCCAAATGGGATGACTATCCTAAAAGTGAGAGATTTGGAACAGAATGGGTAACCTTCCTCCTCCATGCTGTAGCATACTGTGAGGAGTGCAGCCTCCTGCTCATTTTCTCTGAGCGAAAACTCATTGAGCCTCAGGCAATTACCACAGATGTGGTCATTTTGGATCACACTGGTGTCTAGCGGTGCTCACCTACTGCAGTCTCAACACATCACCTGTCATGCCACCTTTATTATGTATTAATTAATTGGTTTAGCTTAATTAATAAACTCAACTATCTCATTATAGTTGAGCAATACCATAAAACTTTATTACTACTATTAACAATTTACCAGAGTTTTTAAAAGTTAAATTTAAAAAATACTCACCAACAAATAACTTACTTGAGAGAGTAGGAACTGCAGATGCTGGAGAATCTGAGATACAAGGTGTGAAGCTGGATGAACACAGCAGGCCAAGCAGCATCAGAGGAGCAGGAAAGCTGATGTTTCGTGCCTAGACCCTTCTTCAGAAATGACTTTTTTGACAAATAATTTACTTGTCTCCCTGTGGACGGCACATTTTGCTTTTTCAGAGATCTAAAACCAAATCCCCTGGCTGCTCATGTCCTCCTGTGCTGATTTATGGGCTCTCTCTCTCTCTACCCCTGCCCTGTCCTCGACCCATCCACTTGCAATGTGCTCATTCTCTCTCTCCTTATTCAAGGAGCATTGACTTGCACAACTACTTCAGAGATTTGTCCCGAATGCAGGAATTTGGTATCTTTTAGTCATGAGTTTGGCTGATTATCCCAATCTCTGTGCAAGTTGAAATACCACTCCAACTATTTAAGCCATTCTTCCAATACCATCTAGTTGTTTATTATCTAAATTCATACAAGGCATGCTATTTCTACCTGAAGATATTTACGAGCCTACAATCTTCAAATCGTTTTCTTATGTTTAATTCACCCATAGTGCCTCCACTACTTATTGGCTATGTCCTTCCTTATGATACAGCTGACTTCATTTTGATCACTAACACTTTCTCTCCCTCTCTACCAACTCCCTATCATTATAAAATGTAAGCAATGTGATATATTCAGTTAATCGTTTCTATAAAAGAGACACAAGTTGAAGCTTTTGTTTTGCACTCAAGAAACCACTCTGAAAGGGAACTCTAATCAAGAGAGCATAGAAGAGGTTGCTGATTGGTTAGACTAAAGTTCGTGTGGAGATGCTATCTGTTGACTGTCAATGTTTGCCAGCAGTCCATGTATGGACTACTTGAGACTACTGCAATTATACCATTATGCCTCATTTGATTTATTGTTGACTGTATACAACAAAAATTGGCCAAGTTTTTCAGTAAGGTAATACAACCATTTTAAAATTAATTTTCAACATATATTCTGAAGGATTCCTTGACTTCAATAAAGATTGTACAGGAACTACATAGGAGAACAATACCCTGTTGATGTGCTCTTTAGTACATTGAATAGGCTAGCAATGATTAATCAAAGATGTCATTTGCACTAGTCACCACATTGTGCCACTGCTTTCTGAATCTATTTCTATAGAAGGCATAAACTTAGCAGCTTGCACAGTGGGGTTCAGTTTCAATGGCATCATGTATGTTGATAAATGACACTGCCATGGGAGCTCCTTTAGGCCCGCTATTCCCAACATCTTGCCATGGGAAGTCTACTTTTGATGGAATGACCATAAACTTCTACCCCTTGCATACTTCCAATGTGTAGATGATGAGTGTGATATTTTTGCAACATTTCTGTTTTAAACACATGATAATAACTCCACTGTGCTCATTTTACCTGTTTACATTGAGCAAGGTGGAGTTATTATCGTGTGTGTAAAACAGAAATATTGCAAAATTTGAGCACAATGAAACCAGCTTCCTTTCCTCAATGTGATAGTTGACCACATTCTCTATTGCTATCTACATTCATTGGTCAATGTACACATTGGGATTTCTACAGTTCACGTCTTACAAAATCAACTTAGTGGAAGCCTCACAGGTAAAGTTCAAACCATTTGTTCACAGTGAAAGCTTGATGGCGAGATAGGGAGCATCAAAGCTCTTGTGAGGTCAGTTTAGCTCAATTGGCTGGATGGTTAGTTTGGTAAGTAGTATGATGCCAACAGCATAGGTTCAATGACTGGAGGTTACCATGAAGGACTCTTCTTCTCAATCTCTCATTTTGTCTGAGATATGGTTAAATTGTCTGTCTCTAGTGAGAGAGTCTGGTGTAAGACTATGGCGATGTATTCAAAGCTCTTGTGCAATATTTGTTATTCTGATCAAAATATCAGTCATTGTACATTGCGCAAATTTATGAAAAGGGTCTATGGTCACCATGTTTGGCCCTGGAACAAAAGAAATGTTCAGTCTTCCTCAGAATACCCTAGAAGGAGGAGAAGGTGTAATTTGAGCAACAGGCAAAGATTGCTGGCTCATGCTGCTGCTTTGCAGTAAACACAAGCAATCTTCTACACTAACAGAATGCTGCCATCAAGCCAAAGAAGAATTCTGCCTACCACAAAAAAATGAGTAATGTGGTATACGAGTTTCAGTTCTGGTGTGATGCCAAGTATGCAGGCTCTAAGACCCAATGGTACACCATATCAAACACATCCTTTTGACAGTCCACATGCCAGTCATGCTCAACCAATCCACACATGCAAAATCCAAAACATTGGGACCAGGATGAGATAATTTTGAATTAAGTTTGCTATGTAATCCAAATAGTGCTAAGCATTGCACTGGAAACCAATTTACTATTATCTGTCAGGCTCACAGTGCATTTCATTTGTGTGTGCTAGAAACTACATCTGTTCACATGGGTGGATACAGTACATCTTTTTAATTGAGGAAGGGTTATGGAGACTGCCAATCCCTGCTGCATTACCAGTGACAACACCCTGGGCAAAATCAGTCTACCTGACTGGTCTGAGGTTAATCAGCTAAGATTGGCAGTTAACAGAGCAATGTCAGCTAATTGGTAACTTCTGCCATTCTTAATAACCTGGTGTTTCCTTTCATAGTTTGGTTTCTTGTATCCTAGTCCTCATGAGTGTAAAACAAAAAGCTTCATCTTATGTTGCTTTATAAGCTGGCTTCTCATGTTTTGATTTTATGCTGCCAGTTATGATACTGGCAAATATGGACTACTGAATCGCATCTTTCATCATCTGATTGTAATACCCGAGACCTTTCGTAGGCTGAACTATTAGTTAAAAAGAAAAAAAACAGAGACCTAGGGAAACAGGGACCTAACATGGCTGCAGTGGTCACTGGACCACAGATGGAAGCAATCTTTGGGAGAGCCAAGTGGAATAATTAATCCATCTAGATAAAAATGGTAATTTTGCCTGTAGCCATACTTGTCTGATCTCAGAAGCTAAGCAGACTCTGGCCTGGTTAGTACTTGGATGGGAGACTGCCTGGGAATACCAGGCGTGGTAGGCTTGGCTGGGCTTGTGGCACAATTGTAGCACACCTGACTCCAGGGCTCTCTTGTGACACAGTGGTAGTGCACCTCCTCCTGGACTGACGGGGCTTGGATTCAAGTCCCACCTGCTCCAGAGGTGTGTAATAACATCTCTCTGCACAGGTTAACTGGAAAAACAAGTTAAATTTTTTTTTAAAAAGTGGTAATTTCAGTGCGAAGGCATTGAAAGTAGACAACCGAGTCACCATTAAGAAATGTGCATCTCCTGTTTAATTCACACAAGCATGACAATTTCAATTATGATGAAAAGGCTCCATAATACACACCAAACTCAATTTCAATTACTGCTTTTGAGCAGCAGAACAGAGAGAAGGAAAAATGAATTTGCGACAAGTGCAGGAACTCCCTCTCTTTCTGCCAATTTCTCTCAGAAAAAGACACCCAGTGAAAAGGTGAATTGGGGAAACAACCATTCACTGAGCACTCAAAGAGCTACAGATTCCACCACCGCTGGGATGACATATCAACATTAAACCTCCAAGGCCTCACATCTCTGGAGGGTGCCTCCATCTTGAAGCAGCCATCAACATTCACCTGCCTCAGTAGCTGTGTGCCCTCTCCCTGTGGAACGGCTGTCAGTACAATGCTGTGACCCACCCCATAGGCTGGCTTTCCTAGATGTGGATTCTCAATTGACCACCTCTTGCGAGATTGTGAGGGTGGGTGGCATCAGCTATGCCAAGAACTGCTTTTGGTCATGACGACTTTGAAATCTTCAAAAGAAGCCTTCCATTGTGTACAGCGTTGGCAGACAGAGGAAATATTTGTAAAATGTGTTCCATACTACCGGCGCATAACTGTGTTTCCAATGCCATAAGACGTAGAGACTAAAACAAGTTACGCTATCTGCCAGAGGAAATGTGCGTATCGAAATCATATCACTTCCACATGATATCCAGATCAAATGCTTGTACAGCATTTAAAATAGTGTAGGAGAAATATTCCTATCGTGTTGACGATACATACTTTAGCAGACAAACCGGATCAAATGGTCATACTTTTACTTCAACTTGATCACCAGTACACCAGAAGACAGAAAATATTTGCCCAATTATTGTTTCAGTGGCTGTAAAGTAGCAGTCAGATAAATGTTTCAAATTACAAGTTTGTGAACAGTGGAAATGCTAACACTAGTACCAATACTAACCAACACACATACAGGGCAAATATTCATTCTGTGATTACGGTTCAAACATAACAACCACAGGTATTTTGATACCGTCATTATAATATTGCTTCTGCGCACCAACTAGAGCAAACGTTGATGGTCTGCTTATAGTATGTTCCACATAGCGGCCAGAGGATATCACGTATTAACAGCACAATGTAACTAGGAGAGAGATTATTCATATTTTGTTCACTGTAGTGCAAAAACCGAAATCAGAGCAAATCTTTGTATCGCATGGAAAACATGGCAGCCGTAAGAGCAACTGGATGGATGGAGGGAAAGGAAGGTTCATACTGCGATCACAACAACATCAGTCATACAGAGCAACTAAAGGAAATGTTCAGATGGTAATTACAATATCATTATTTCACTAACCCGTTGCAACTGGAGGAAATGTTCAAACTGTGATTATGATATCAATTGGAGAGCAGTGTTGAGACCAGAGGAAGTGCTTTCTAACTCACATAGCAACAAGAGGATTTTTTTTCATACTATAGTGATAACGTCATGTACACAATTGCCACCAGAAGAAATGTTCATGTGGTGATTATAATAACGCAAACAGCAAGTATGAACCTAAAAAAGGTTCAGATTCACATTACACTAACTTAGCGCGTCAGACAGTACACAGTTTTTACAAAATTAACACAGAGCGATCTAAGCAATGCGGTCGCAATATCACTGGCACACAGCAAGCAGTGGAAGTGTTCAAACAGTCCATTTCCATTTCATTGGCATACAGCAACGAGCAGACAAGTTCATAGTTTAATCATAAGTTCACTAAACATAACCGGAGGAAATGTCTATACTGACATTGCAAAAGTCACTGATATACACATAACCAGACTAAGTGTTTATATTTCGCGTGCATAGTATTACTTGTACATAACAAGCAGGGGAAATGTTCACACTGTTGGTATGAGCAATAAATAGCAGCCAGAAGAACTGGTTCTGAAGTAATCAAAATACCTGCAAGACATAGCAACGGAAGTAAATGCAAGAATTTTATTTACACTATTAACACAGGATGCAAATATTCATACCGTTGGTATAATACTACCAGTACTGATCTCATGATACGTACAGAATGTGCTTACAATATCATTATCACATAGCAACTGAAAGAAATATTCAGTGATTTTAATATTTGTATCAGCTAGCACAGCAAATCTCTGCATTGTAATTATAACATCACCTGAATATAGCAACAAGACTAAATGTTCACACTGTGAGTGCAGTGTGTAAAAAAAGCAAGAGGAAGTTTCTAAACTGCCATTATAATATCAACAACGCCCCTAGACTGCAGGAAATATTCACTGAGGAATTGGGATAAAACCTGAAATTGGGCACAGAGATCACGATGTGCAATTATTGTGCAGCCGTAAACTTCATGCCTGATGATAATGGTGTGTAGCTCAGTGAGAACTCAGTAGGTGGCCCAAGTTTGCACGAAGCTAGCACCACTTGAAGCTTGCCTGCACAATTTAAAAGCCGGCCGACATCTCTGACAAGGCAACGCAAATTCTAGCTGCAGCAGGTGGTGGAACTTGTTCCGGAAGTATCTCTGGGCAGAAAGATAAATGAACGAGGCCCAGAATATGTATCAAGCTCCTCTGTTGCAAAATCAGAGGTGGACCCCCAAGAGGAGAGGTCATCTGCCTACAGGGGGCCAGGAAGTCCTCCAGACAGACTGAGAAGGCACAGGGAACAGATAGCCATTAATTTCTGTTCAAATGCTTAACCTCAAAGGACTTGCAAGAAAATGTTCAATTACCTCAATTGAGTAGTTAAGGTCAGTCAATGCATAATCAAATGTCACGTGTCCTTAAATGGAACCACTAGCTTCATTCTCAGGTTCTTTCATTCGACTACAAACCCAGTATCTATCAAACATGATCAGGAGACACACAACATCAAGTTATAGTCAAACAGGTTTATTTGAAATCACGAGCTTTCAGAGCACTGTCCCTTTGTCAGGTGACTCCACCTGACCAAGACGCAGCGCTCCAAAAGCTTGTGATTTCAAATAAACCTGTTGGACTATAACCTGGTGTCGTGTGATTTCTGATCTTGTCCACCCGGGTCCAACATCAGCACCTCCACAACAATCAAACATGAGTCAGATCTCACATGAACTTCACTAACCTTCTTGTATTTAAGCATTGTTTCAAACCTTACATCAACATCTTTCAGGTTGTCCATGATGCCATTTATTTAACTACAACAAAAGCATCATCCAAAACACGTTGTACCATGCCTACTGAGAGGTTGCTTCTTTGGCTGGGCAAGGTAGCTCATAATAACAGAGAAAGCAACACTTAACTGGTGCAGGAAGTGATGGAGAGACAGTACTTATTAATAGATTCTGATCTCAGGCTGGTCAAACAGAAATGAAGAGATGTAGACATTCTTTGCAATGAGAGTTTATTGACTATATACCTGACAGTTCTCACTGCCAGTTCCAGTTCTTGGCTTTTTAAAAAATATATCTGGAGGAGCTATCATACATAATGAAATGGCTTTTCCCACCACTAAGTCACCTGTGGCAATTTTCACTTATTAAACCACCACTCTTAAAGTCTCCTTTTTGTTCAATTGTTCAATTTACATGTGGAGCCCATTAAGGGCAACTTTTCACTTGTATTTACCAGCTGATGATTAAACAATTAGCAGCCAGCACCTTTTCCCTTTGAACCTCAAATATTTGTTATATTAATAGGCATGACGGAGTGAACATGACTGAAGCCTTGGCTCAGGGCATGGAAGATGGTTATAAAATTTCTACCTAATCTGCCTCATCACACCCTCTTCAGAGTTAGAAGCTTCAGATGGTATAGGTGTGTATCTCTGGTTCCATTTACTCTATTTCTGCCCTTTACCTTGCTACTTTCAGAACAGCAACCTGGTTGAACACTTAAGCAAGAGAAGGAAGACACTAATAATGGTGAAACACCATTTTGCAATCTCACACTCACAACCACTAGCTCAGACACTGGCACTGTGCAAAATTTAGAGAGAGGTATAGAAGTGCAATATGCTTACGGTGAGTCTTGAAGCACAAGCAACCTGTAGCCAGGACAAGGGAAAGGGCCAGCTTCCCAGAGTGTGAAGTTGTCTACAAGTTCTGCTTCACAGGACTCAGAAGAGGATTTGGACAAGTTGGAACAAAGGAAAAGCTGGCAGACTTGAACAGTGAGAAACTTTGTGCTTTGACAGGCTCGGCAACAAGGCTGCTATCATTATCAAGTAGTGTGGTGGAGTCCAGTCCATTTGAAACAGCTTTGTGTAGTGAAGGAGCACATTCCTTCCAGCAAAGAAGGTGCTGCAGTTGCAGACATAGATCTCATGCAGACTTTCAACCTGATAGGTCTGATGACCAATATCTCAGCTTCCATTGCATCTTAGCAGTATACATTTAGGAATCTTGAATAATGTTACTTTAAGCCTCATGACATCAGATCAAAATGGGCAAATAAACACATTTTCCCTTAACTGATGTATCAAGGCTTGTCTAAATACTGTTTGAAAGAAATGGTGAGGATAGCAACAGCACACAATATACTTTGGCTGGGCAATTAAGAGTAACTTAGTAGCATTTCTACAGAACTTGCCAAGTTCTGAAGCAGATAGCTGCCAGACTGAGCTCATATGGATAGAAACAAGATGAGCAAAGAACCTAATTGATTTCATCTTACCAGTCGTAGGTGCATCTAGTGATGTCAGTATTTGGTAGGAATGACTAATACACACTCCTTATGGAGACTAATGGTTCCATCATATTGTGTGGTTTGACAAATGGTACAGGTTGATAGCAGATCTAAGAGTTCAAAACTGGCCATCGATGAGGTGCAGTGCACCAACTGCGGCAGCAGAACTGGATTCAACCAACTTGCTTAATCTCATGGCTTGGCATATTCTTTAGTCTAATTTTGTTATCTAGCCAGGAAATCAACTTGGCTTCAATAACAATTGTGGAGAAGTATGCCAGGAGAAAAACTCCATGGTTGGAGAAGCCATGACACAGTGAACTAAAGACATCATTTCCAAGCAGGCATGTGATTTAAGTTAAGTGCTTAGAGGATGCCTGTAAAGCTAATTGATTGAGTGTTTACAAATGTTGATCTTTTATGACATGCAGAAGAAACAGACCAAGCTGTCAGCAGTGAAAGGTGGCTTGGGCCATCTGCACTGGAAAGAAATCACTAGGCCATCAGAAATAAGAGAGGAATCCTAGCCCTCAGAACTAGAAAGAAGCCTCTTGCCTAATGAAAATTGAAATAGTCAGTTACAGTTATGAACGTCTGAGAAATTCACATGAGGCATTACTTGAGGTGCATTCAGCCACTGTTTGTGCTGACGTACACAAGCTGCATGAGACATGGGGTAACATCAATTGGTTGGTGATGCTGTGGATGGGACATCAGTTGTGCCCCAGTTAGAGTCTTCCCTCAGGAGCACCTGGCAGAGGCAAGGATGTCATGGAGGAGAATTGGGGTGCTGGCTCCTGTGGAACATCTTCCTCTTCCTACACCTCCTTGGCTCCTCTGACTGGAAGTCTGCCTGTGCAGCAGGGCCAAGGAAAAAGCAAAGGACATGTTCACAATATAGTTTTTGAATATCATTTTGACTTAGAATCCTAGAATAAACATCCAAATGATTCCAAAATCAATAACTCATAGCAATCTGAGTAAATGTGATAATAAAATCAGTTACACATAGCAACCAGAACAAATATTCACACTGTTTAGAATACCACTAACACAGACACCTAAGCAAATGTTCGCACAATGATTATTATATTGTGAATACACTGAAACCAATGAGAATATTTAATCTGCAATTACTGTATCCCTAATGAGGAGCAGAGCTTATGTTTGCACTATTTTTTCAGTACCACTAACATATTCAAGCTGTGATTATCATTTCATTAACACAAAAAGAGATGTTACGTCTGTGTTTGCAATGTCATAGTGTCACAGAGTCACACAGCACGGAAACAGACCCTGCGGGCCAACCCGTCCATGCTGACCAATTTTCCCAAACCAAACTAGTCCCACTTCCCTGCATTTGGCCCATATCCCTCTAAACCTTTCCTATTCATGTACCTGTCCAAACGTCTTTCAAATGTTGTATCTGTACCTATATTTATCACCTCCTCCGACAGTTCATTCCATTTACGAACCACCCTCTGTATGAAAAAGTTGCCCCTTGGGTTCCTTTTAAATCTTTCTCCTTTCACCTTAAAAATATGCTCTCTAGTTCTGAGCTTATGTTTAGACAAGAAAAGTAATGCTCTTAAAGTAATCACTAACTAATAACAAACCTATAGCGATCAGAAGCGCTCTTAATATGATTACAACATCATTAATACTGAAATAAGAGGACATCATCCATACTTCAAACAAAATATTAGTAATGTAACAGTGGTAGAAGTCATTCATACTCTGTTTAGAGTATCACTATTACATTATGGAGCAGTGAAACTATTCATTCAGTGATTACACCACAATCTACAAAGAAGGAACTATGAGCAAATATTCACATATGTTTGTACAATTACCAACATGCTGAAAAAAAAATCAGTGGAGCTACAGTCTCATGATATCAAGTCAAATATATGCATGGAAGCCTCCTGTCTATTCCCACTTCTCCTCAGCTGAAGAATAAATACTCCTTCATGTTGAGTACCATCTGGAAGAAGCACTCAGGGTAGGAAGTGTATAGATGTGTACAGAGTATATGCTCGGGTGGGGAACTTCAGTATCCATCGTCAAGTCTGGCTCAGTAGCACTACGACTGAGAAAATAAATTAGGCCTACAGAAGAAATAATACAAGGGGAAAAAAAAACCTTGTCCTTATCTACTGATGATTGTATTAGGAGGAGTGACTACATGTGGAGATAAAAGTCCTACCTTCACTTTGAAGATACCTATAACCTAAATAGGATAGATTCAGAACAATAACAGTTCAGAACCAGACAAGTATGTGGGCCATTCGAAGCCCAGAATTGTATTCAATCACGGTCAATAACCTCATCGCTTAGGCATATCCAACAAATGACTACAAAACCAAAAATATTAAAGCGTTAACCTGTAGAAGCTAGAACTGAAGACTACATGCCTTTCAAACGGCAGGAGCAGCATGTGTTAGATAGAGTCGAGCAATGCCACAACTAAAAGATCAGTTTGAAACTTTTACTGTCTGGCCACATGCCACCGTCAATAAGGAGGCTGCACGAAATCCTCATCCTCAGTGATGGTTCAACCCAGTGAATTATTACAAAAGGTGAGGGTGTGAAATACTTACAACTATTTGTGCTGAACTCACACCAGTTGTGCTGAATTGATGATCCATTTCAGTCTTCTAAGGTTTCCGTGATCACAGAAGCTAGCCCATTCAGTTCATACCACATCATATCAAGAAATGATTGACTGTATTGTACAAAGGCTCTGGATCCTGACAGCATCCTATGTTTTAGCGCTGAAGACGGGTATCGCACACCAGCTGCGCATCTAACCAAAACCAAGCTATTCCAGTACAGCAGTAATACTGGCATCTACAGGATCAGATGGAAAGTTGCCAATGCAGTTCCACTCCACAAAAAGCAGGACAAATTCAATTTGACCAACTGTTGCCACAACTAATCTCAATCATCAGCAAAATGAAGGAAGATGTAGTTGATAGTGATGCCAAGCAGTACTTACTCAAAATGACTTGCTCATCAGTGCTAAGTTTTTAGTGAGCTTTCGTCTAGAACTTAATTCTATTGGAAGTGAGAGGGCAGTGGAGTTTAGATACACCATCACCCTGTCTTTAGTACCATTCCCATCTTCAAGCTTGTTGCCTCCAGGAGCAGAAACTTCCACCCATGGTCCCACCAAGAACTTGTACAACTGAAGCAAAATATCCTTATTTTTATATTATATTTCCCCTACAACAGATAACAACGTTCTATTTGCTTTCCTAAATCATTACTCCACCTTTTTGTGATATATGTACCCTGGTCTCTCTGTACCTCAGAGTTCTGCAGTTTCTCCCCATTTGAACAATACGGTACATTTTTAAGAATTCTTCCTGCCGAAATGACCAAGTTCATATTTTCCCACATTATGCTCTACCTGTCAAATAATTGCCTGATCACTTAACATGTACTATCCCTTTGCAGACTCCTCATGTCCTCGTCACAGCTTACTTTCCTACCAATCTCTGGGTCATCAGCAAATTTGGCATACATACGTTAGGTCCCTTCATCCAAGTCATCAATATTGAATGTAAATAGTTGATATGCTGGCCGTGATCTCTATGGCATTCCACTCGTTACATTTTGCCAACCCACAAAACACCCTCTTGTGTACAGTCACTGTTTCCTATCAGCTAACCAGTTCGCTATTCACCCCATAACACGAGCTTCTATTTTGTGAAGTAACTTTTGATGTAGAACTTTCTGAAATGCCTCCTAGAAATCTAAATAAACCACGTGCATAGGTTCTCCTTTATCCACTTAGCTTATTAATTCCCCAAAAGAATTCTGATACATTCATCACACACGATTTCTCTTTCGCAAGACATTGTCAAGTGTCAGATGGTTTGAGATTTTCTCGATGCACTGCAATAACTTCCTAACTGGACTACAGATTTTTGTTTTTTGTCTCCCTCCTTTCTTGGAAAAATTAGTTTCATTGGCTGTTTTCCAATCTGATGGGACTTTTCCAGAATCTAAGAAATTTAGGAAAATTAAAACCAATGCAGTTGTTATTTCAGTACCACTTCTGTTAAGAAGCACACAAGGACTTGTCAGCTTTTGATTCCAATAACTTTTTCAATGTCCTTTTTCTGGTGATTGTAATTGTTCAGTGTTCCTCCTTCTGAGCTCTTGATTCACAGTTATTTCTGTGAAATTGGTATTCTCTGAAATGCAGGTTGGTTAAAAATGCCTGTTAATTCATCCATCATTATTTTCCAGTACTAATTCTCTCGACACACTTTCCAACTCCAGTTGCCTGCCACTTTAACACCCATTCCCTGGTCAACATTTGTGTCTGGCATGCTGCAGTGTTCCAGTGAAGCTAAGCGCAAGCTGGAAGAACAACACCTCATTTTCCACTTGAGGATCCTGCAGGTCTCCAGACTCAATATCGAGTTCAATAATTTTGGGGCCTAAACTCTCCCATGTCCTAGGCCCCACCCCATACACCAGGTCTTGTTATCACAAAGCCTGCCATTACACACTACCTATTGTTAGTTACTAACAGTCCCCATTAACAGCTATCTACCCTCCCAGCCGGATTGTTATTAACTCCTTTGTCTATCCAACTGCTCTTCTCTCTCTTCGGGCTCTATCCTTCATCTTATTGTTTACTCCCTACCCCACCCCCTCCCTATTTTCTGCATATAAACCAACGTTTTCTCAGCTATCATCAGTTCTGAGGAAGGGTCACTGGACCCGAAACGCTAACTCTAATTTTTTTCTTCACAGATGCTGCCAGACCTGCTGAACTTTTCCAGCAACTTCTGTTTTTGTTCCTGATTTACAGCACCTACAGTTCTTTCAGTTTTGACATTTTCCAATGGATCTAGCTGGCATTCTCTTGTGCTGGCATTTCTTCCTCATTAGTCTTTTATACATTCTTTGCTTTTCCATATTTTATCCACTTTTCTGACCTACCACTACTCCTCAATAACTATCAGAGATAAAAGGTACTGCAGATGCTGGAGAATGCGAGACAACAAGGTGTGGGGCTGGATGAACACAGCAGGCCAAGCAGCATCATAGCAGCAGGAAAGCTTGACGTTTCGGGCCTAGACCCTTCATCAGAAAATCGATTTTCTGA
>JAHRHZ010000020.1:50517206-50527213 GCA_024137785.1 Ginglymostoma cirratum | reverse complement strand
CTCCTATGATGCTGCTTGGCCTGCTGTGTTCATCCAGCCCCACACCTTGTTGTCTCCTCAATAACTATGTTTTCTTTGTTTGATATGATACTTTCTTGAATTTCCGTGGTTATCCATGGATGGTACATCCTTCTGGAATTTTTCTGGAATATATATTTCTGAGTGTTATAAAATATCTCAAACATCTGTCACTGCCTCTCTACTGGCTATCCTTTAAACTAATTTCCAAGCTCACTTTAACTAGGTCTGTCTTCATACCCTCATAATTATCCTGATGAAAATTTATAACACTAGTCTTAGATTCATTCTTCTCTCCTGCAAACTGAATGTAAAATTTAATCATGTTATGATCACTGATACCTGGTGGTATCTTTATTATGACATCACTATTTAATCTGGTATTGCAGGTCTAGAATGGCCTGCTCTCTCATTGACTCTAGAACTTGCTGCTATAAGAAACTTGTTTTGAAAACTGTCTATGAACTCATAACTTGATCTTATAATTTAACATATTTAGGCCTGTTGATGAATTTGTGCTACAGCCTTTAATGGCAAATATATCTGTTCAGATGCACTGCCCGCAATATAATGAGTACTTCAGATATGATTATGCTATTTTTCACATTGTTAGGGAGGGAACTAGAGTCTGCTGGAATTGTTGTTCAAAAGAGTGGATTTCTGACATTTCAACACTCCCTCTGTACTGATGTCAGCTAGGGTGATAAGTTAAAATGTCTGGATGGGACTTGAACTCAAGACATTCAGAAGCGAAGACGTAACTAAAGAGGCAAGATTGACAACCTCAGATTATTACAGAATTGCTAATCCATAGCATCCAGAGGAACATTTCCCATCCAGATGAGGAAGCTTTCAAGCTGAGCTTATTTTTAAGGTGTTAGCAGTCCAGCTTTTGGAAATGTTGGTGGAGAGTTTGCTGAGGTAGCTGAAAGTTCATAAGGCTCTGCATTGAGGCATGAGTCAACAGTTTCAGGAGAAGAGAGGAAGTGAGGGCGGAAGCAAATAAAATGTGCAAGAGAGAAGCACATGCTTATTAAAATTATACTGTAAAACGATGGCAATATAGTTATCCTTTTAATGATCAACATGCACATAATTTGATCTGCAATTTTGCAAATGGGAAATACATGACAGACACGAGAAAAAACATACACATTCCTGTTTCCCTGAGCAACTGTTTTTACAATGATTGCATTCATAGTAAAGAAGGCTTTCAGACATCTACTTTGCTATTGCAACAGCAAATTCAAATTCAAAGGTTCTCTAAACAAATCCAGCTAGAAGTTTAAGCATATGGTTCAGAAAAGGTCACACCTCACAATCATTCTATTGGATTTAAGTATTTCATTATACACATCCTCACCTTATTTCCAACATATGACATTAGCTTTAGTGTCATCTTTCAAAGCATTTTCATATCTAACTTTTTAAGTCAGGGGAGTGAGCTGTTCAGGATACTGGGGAATCTATTTTTGCCATATTTCCCTCAGCAATTTTCTCCATTCCCTTCACTTCCAAAGCCATTCAAATGTGATATAAAGAAATAGTTAGTATAGTTTTGTCTACTGTTTAAAATCACTGAAGTTAATGGTATTGAAAGGGAAGTCTTACATGTAAAATGGGCTGTCAACATACCATTACCACATCTATCATACAGTTGAAATTTTCATGATTGATTTGAAGCAAATCTGTAAATGTAACTAATGAGAGAGGACTATGTGAGACTAGCCTCCAAATGACCAAAACAATTAATTGTGGTAAGTAACTAGTTTTGGAACCTACTCTGTAGCAGCAGATTTGCACATTGTACATTGAGTTGTTGGAAGAATTTAATTATCACACTGAAGTGGACCAATCTTGATATTATTGAGGACGGAATTTTGTTGAAATATCATTTACTTATGACTTTTAACATATATTTCCATGTACTATGTATGATAATATTAACTTACCAACATTAAATAATTTATTTATTTAGGAAAACACAGCTGGTTAAAGCACTGTTTGCCAGATCTACATTACTGGCTGGCATGATACATATGGCATAAAATTATTAATTGTTGTGCTGTGGTCGGCTTTGTACTTGCAACTGATATTTAAGACTCATGATTACATTATTCAGCCCATCTAAACATGCTGTAGGATGATCTTGCCTGTAGCAAGATACTAACTTCTTTGGCCCAACCTCACATTCTTAGCCTCACCACAGAATCTGCCACTGTTTGAGCAACTTGTCTTGACTGTTTGGAATTGTTTTGCAGCTTTCCAGAATTGCTGTCAGGTGCTGAATATGCCTTCTTCAGCACCCACGCTAAAGCAGGGAATGGAGAATGTTGGCAGGCTGTTAAATCGTCAAGATCAGTACAGATACATCTAACCTATCCTTCTGAATCTGCAAATGTGCATTTTCTGCTACACAGCTCACTAAAAAGGGTACTGGAGAATGTTTAAAAACAGGAACCAATGCCTGATTATTTTTGTCTGCCTTATCCAGAGAACTGAGGACAGCTGCTGCAAATCAAATACTGATAAACATTGAAGTTGCAAAGTCAAGAGCTGAATCTGTGATCCTGGTTTCCAGGTTTAAATTGCTAGATATTGTTCAGAGTTCAGTCCATGAAAGAGCTATCTATTTCACCTTCTCAAAGCTATTTTCTCCATTTCCTCCAATTCCAAAGCCATTGGCTGCACACTGGAGAACTGTTCTGAGAGTCTCCAAAGCCAGCTATTTAATTTGGGAGACATTACAAAAAAATTTAGGTAGTCTTCTAGTCATGGGGTTGTACAGCATGTAAGCAGACCCTTCAGTTCAACTCGTCCATGCCAACCAGATATCCTAAATTAATCTAGTCCCACTTGCCAGCATTTGGCCCATATCCCTCTAAGCCCATCCTATTCATGTATCCATCCTGATGCCTTTTAAATGTTGTAATTGTACCAGATTTCACCATTTCGCCTGGCAGCTCATTCCATATGCACACCACTCTCTGCGTAAAAAAGTTGCCCCTTAGGTCCGTTTTAAATCTTTCCCCTCTCACCTTAACCTATCGCCTCTAGGTTTGGACTCCTCTATCTTGAGAAAAAGGCCTTGGCTATTCACCCTATCCATGCCCCTCATCATTTTATAAACTTCTATAAGGTTACCCTTCAGCCTCCGACACTCCAGGGAAAATAACCCTCAGCTTCTCCCCATAGCTCAAACCCTCCAGCCCTGGCAACGTCCTTGTAAATCTTTTCTGAACCCTTTCAAGTTTCATGACATCATTCCTACAGCAGGGAGACCACTTCTTTGCAAAAATCTCAGAACAACAATTTATATGGGAACTTTGTTTAATTTCCCATCTTTGCAACTCAGAGGTAATTAGAAAATGCCCCATCACTGACCAGGCAGAGAGCAGAAAATGCAGCAGTGACTGGAAATTAGTATGGACACTTTTCCAGATGTATGTGGCAATAAATACAGCAAGGATTCAAAAATTATTTATAAGAGAATTGGAAAAGGCAAAGCTGATATTTAGCCTCAAACCATCAGCTTTCAAAACTTTTAGCGGCATAATGTAGCATTCATCTTGTTTAAATTGAGGTTAATGTTTGCTAGGAAGTGGGTCGTGAGATTATCTTCAGTGTTAAGTTTTTTTGATTTTATAACTTAAGCAGGAAGAGCATTGTGAGCACACCAAACAAGTCCTGAATGGTTTCTTTGAAATTAGTTTGTCAAAGAGAAGATGTCAATACCACAATGTACTGTTAACTGATTTGTTCAGTTAGAGGCAAACAGTTCACCTTTATTATCATTTAGTCTTATTGTGTGCAATCTTGTTGAATAAACCATCTCCCTGAAGCATTGTCAGGAAAACACCTGTACCAGTACATCATTCTTGTTTGTGTTGGTTTAGGCCCTTTATTCTGTCCCTGAAATAGCCCAATCAGATTTTCAATGGGTCATGTGCTTTTCCTGTTAATCACATTCACTGAATTTTCAAATGCCAGAAATTACCAGAAATTATTCAGGCATCCTCTACCGCGCTCCCACTTACCTTCTCACTTAGTCAGAATGGGCTAGAATTTACTGTCAAAATTGCAGTCAGTTTTCCATCATTATTGAAAGTGGTCATTACTTGTGCACATGGAGTCATCTATTGTGCACACTAACTGGGCTGTGGATCCTGGCTATAGACCTAGATAACAAGCATGGGGCTGGATGAACACAGCAGGTCAAGCAGCATCATAGGAGCAGGAAAACTAAATGGCTTTCTGCAGTGCAGGCAAAGGTGATTTTATCAGGACTGTTCAGTCTTCTTTTATGTTTACTTAATTCGACTAGATTTCAAAAGTCAAACCAGAACACACTGAACAGCCACCAAAAGGTGAGGGTCTGTGGTGATGCACATGTTGGACAAGTGATTAGCAGGGGTCTAACAGAGGAGTGGTCATTACCCAGAACATGTTCAGCCAGAGTTAGCAACACCCAGTTTTTAAAGACAGCAGTTCTGTAAGACAGACTTTTATTTTAATGACATTTCTATGGGTGGCACAGTGGCTCAGTGGTTAGCACGGCTACCTCACAGCACCAAGGACCCAGGTTCGGATCCGGCCTTGGGAGACTGTCTGGGTGCAGTTTGCATCTTCTCCCTGTGTCTGCATGGGTTCACGCTGGTTTCCTCCCACAGTCCAAAGATGGATTGGCTGTGGGAAATGCAGAGTAAAGGGGTTGGCTGCCCTTTGGAGGGTCGGTGTGGACTTGATGGGCCAAATGGCCCGCTTCTACACTGTAGGGATTCTATCAATTATTTCTTTTAAAAAAACCCAAACTAAGACTCAATCTGGTACAGGATTCGAGAATCCTCTATTCTAACTTAACTGTGAGGTGTTTAATAGTGAGAGCAATCATATTAAAACAGATTCCTGGACTTATTAAAGAATTCTGGCTCAGCTGCTGGATGGTCGGCAAGCGTATGGCACTCCAATTTTCCAGATGCAGCTGAGACGACTTTTTTTGGGTTTGTTGGCAGCACATAGAGGATGGGGTAAAGGAGACGGAAGAAGAATTGGAGAGAAAAGACAATGGTGCTGTGTAAAAAGGTGAAATGCTGATGGAAATCTCCACTACGGTTCACGTAAAGAAAGAATAGCTGCAAACTTGGACATTTGAACTATTGAACTATTTAGAGTGAATTGTTGGGATCTTTAATGAAGATACTGTCTCTTAATGTCAGGTCACCGTATTCTTAGCTGCCGGTATTCCATGCTGTCTTCACTCGAAGGAAGCATCACCACAAATTGAGATCACTCTCCAAGTAGTTCCTTCTCATGCCCCATTTCTTGAGTTTCACCTTCAAAAGGAACCCTTCAATCTTGCAACTCGGTCTATCTCACAATCAGTGTCAAAAGTTTGTGTTGTGAAAACGTGACCACATTAGGATTTTTTCAGCTATCATATGTAAATGTATGTCCACTCCATCAGAGCTGAGCTCCAAATGAGGAATGCTTAAATTCCAGACATGTTTTTGTTCTTTGAAGTCCCTCGGTGTTGTCCTCCCATTTGATTTCCAATATATCTCACTGGTAGATTCTAACCCAATAATAGATTAAATACAAATTTTGTAAATTTTAGCATTGTGAAGTTATACCACACATATGGCACCAATTTAAAAATTTATTTATGTATCAAATTGCTTTAAAGCTTGTTAATTTGAGTAATTGGAAAAAATAGCTGCAAAGCTTACCAGTTAACTTATGCATGCCAGAAATATATTTGCTTTTTACTGAAAGAATCTGCATTCATGTAGATATAACTGGACTTATGAAAGACAGATTTTTTAAAAGTAACAATGTCTGACAAAAACTGCATTAATACTTCAATTTCACAAAACCAGAATATCTAAAGCAAAGTTGAAGTTTCTCTGGAACTATTTAGTTCATTAAATTTATGATGGATGGAACGTAATCAAAGTGGAGATGTTTGCTGATGACTGTACGGTGTTCAATACCATTCACAACTCCCCAGACATTGAAGCAGTCAGGTCTATATGATGAAGCAAAACCTGTACAATATTCAAGCTTAAGCTGATAAGTGGCAAGTAACATCTTTGCCACAAAAGTGCCAGGCAATAACCATCTCCAACAAGAGAGAATCTAATCACTTCCACTTGACCTTCAAAAGGCATTACCATTGCTGAGTCCCTCACTGGGGGTTACCACTGACCAGAAAATGAACTGAACTAGTCACATAAATTTGTGGCTAAAAGAGCAGGTCAGAGGCTGGGAATCCTGTAGCAAGTAGTACACCCTTTTTCAGAAATGGGGGAGGGTCCCGACCCGAAACATCAACTTTCCTTCTCCTCTGATGCTGCCTGGCCTGCTGTGTTCCTCCAGCTCCACACTGTGTTGTCTCTGATACCAGCCTCGGCAGTTCTTACTATCTCTGACTGAGTATGTAGTCGATGTTTGTCCAATTCCATTGTTAGGACTTTGTTTAGGTTATTACAGATCCAACATTATTGGCTACGACACAGTACAGGTCAAATCACTGGAGCTCCTTCCATGGTTCAGTTACTTTACTGAGTACAAATTAGTTAATATCTTTCCTTGTAATGAGTGTACTGCACAGATAATCACTTGGGAAACTTTGAGGACATTATATAGTGTTACATCAATACAAGTCCTTCCTTGTTGCTACACAAAGTATGTCAAAGCTTGGAGCTTCAGCTGTGATGCAGCTTCCCTTAACAGCAGAATTCTGTTCAAGTTTTCCAAGACTAGTGAATTATTGACACAAAAACAAAGTTGCTGGAAAAGCTCAGCAGGTCTGGCAGCATCTGTGAAGGAAAAAACAAAGCTAACATTTCGGGTCCGCCGACCCTTCCTCAGAACCGGTGAAGTATTGGTTTTGAGAGCAGTGCAGCAATTGGTCATGAAGCTTTGAACACCACTAGCCATTCAACTTCTTTGAGTTCGGCAAGATGCTGACCTTGAGCCATAAGTTGACCTCCAAGGCAGCATGGTTGATAGCCAGTGTCCTCAGCCGTAAGGCAAATATTGCTGATCAGATTTTTGTGACTGTTAATAAGGGTAAACTGCTCAGTGCATGACAACAATCTCTTGCCTCTACATCATAAGTGACCAGGATTTAAGATTAGATCAGTGCTTGTCTGCTTTTAGGGTAGCCGTGAAAAAAAGAATCTGAGAGTTGAAAGAAAGCGGGCACTTGAGGCAAACAGAAACCACTGTAGAGCTATGACTTTTATGCCATAAATTATGAGACTAAGACAGTAATTTATGATGGCTAGGATCAGTGGGTTGAGCTCATCTACAAGGCCTTGCAATTACAGAAAAATTCTCCTAAATCATGTCTCAATTGGCCGAAGTCTTGTCAATCACGGTTTGAAAGAAGTGCTGCAGGCTACTGCCCGTTACTGCAAGAGCTAACACTTTTTAACAAACTATGGAGGACTGGAAATAGCATTTTACAGGTCGGTATTTACCTTGACTGGTTGTATTGGGGATCCATCTACAGTGGGAGTATGAAGTTCCACCCTAATGACTCTTACAGAAATGAATGAAGTATTGGTTTCAAAACAATGGGGACTAACTGTTTAACCACACATTCTCCCCTGGTGCATTGCCCAGAGGGCTGTTAGTCTGTGGAATTCTTTACCCCATTCAGCACTGGAGGCATACTCAATTCATATTTGTAAAGCTGTGTTTGATGAATTCTTTGAAGAAGTCAAAAGCTTACAGAGGGTGCAGACAGAATGTAGAGTTATTACAACATCAGATCAGCTGTGAACTTGTCAAATGGCACAGCAGGTTCAAGGCACAGAATGGTCTACCTCTGATCTTCATTCAAATATTCATACTTAAGTAGTAAATGAGAAATATTCCAAAACTAATACCTATTGGCAGCTTCAATATGTATAACAAATGGATTCAAATTGTTCTGCAACATTTATTTGAGTTACAGAGTAATATTTCAATCTATGATGCACAAAAGCAGATGGAGGATTTGGCTAGAATTTCTTCAAAATGGTGTGCTTTTAAAAGAAGTGACAATGTAATGGAATCAAATCCATTAGTCCCATCCTCCTGTATTGTGCATTGTGAAAGCTCAATGTATTCAATGGTGATATGTAGCCAGTTCAGCTGATAGCATTAAGAGACAAAAGCTCAACTGACTCACATCAAAATGCATTGTCTTTGCTCAGCTGACCATGTTGTACAGCAGGAATCTCTTGCACTGTGTGCAGTGAAATGTGAACAATGCCGAAGGAAACCAATGATGCCAAGCTGTGTCTGTTTCTCAACCTTCACGGTACAGGCTCTTTGCTGATTTAGTTCTAGTGTGTAAACACTGCCATGGATCTATTCATGAAGGTACTTGTTCAAGACATTCATGTCAAGAAGGAAACTCACACATGCTGCACTTGAATGGGCATAATAACAGTATCAATAGTTTTAATTTAGAAACACCTCCAGTCTATAAAATGTCTAAAGGCATTACACATGGATGTTATTAAAAAAAAAACACCAAGCCATATGAAGGGACATTACAGATGATCAATGGCTTGAAAAATGAAAGACTTACATTTATATAGCGCCTTCCACAACTAGAGGACATCGGAAATCACTTAAGAGCCAAAGAAAAACTTTTAATGTAGTGTGACTGCTGTACCTTAACAATCGCAGTACCGAAATTTTAGGTAAATTGAGGAACATTGATGAGAATAACTGCCCTGATCTTCTGAATAATATTATGGAATCTTTTCAGATCCGATTCCCTTTTAGAGGCCTTGCTTGAACCTGCTTTCACTGCAGTGTCGGACAGTGAGGCACTTTTGAAGTGCAGTCACTATTGTCATGTGAGAAACACACCAGCCAACTTGTGCATAAGCAGCTCCCTTACACAACAATGACCAGTTAACTTTTTTTTTGTGATGCTAACTGACTGCTAATGATATTGGCCAGGACATTAAGGATACTCCCCTGAGATAACAAGGTGTAGAGCTGGATGAGCACAGCAGGCCAAGCAGCATCAGAGGAGCAGGAAGGCTGACGTTTCGGGCCTAGATCGTCTAGGCCCTTGTTATCTCAGATTCTCCAGCATCTGCAGTTCCTACTATCCCAGGGATACTCCCCTGCTCCTCCTTGGAATAGCAGCATCGTTTCGGTCTATCCAGGGTCTCAGTTTAACATCTCACTTCCAACAATGCAGAACTCCTTCAGTACTGCCTTGGGATTGTCAGTTTCAACTTTGCGCTCAAGTCCTAGAATGGGTTTTGCACCTGGAATTTAGTGACAGAGGTGAGAGTGCTACGAACTATGCCACCATTGACTCAGTGTTTTCCAGTTGAACTTCCGGTATCTTTAACAAAGATGAGAGTTCAGAAGTGCCATATTTGCTGGCTGCAATGCATTTGCTTCATTGAGTTTATTGATTTCAGTCAAGGAATCTGGGCTCAGATTTCTTGCTCCTGTTCGCTATCTGGTGCTCCCCCCATCCCGTGCCAGAAGGAGATGATGCTATTTGCAGTCGGACATCCTGCCAACAATTCTAGTGCTAGGAAATGGAAAACGTTTCATTTTAGCCACCCAGTGTAAACAGGAAGCAGTCCCTAAACATCAAGCACTCAACACAACTCATTGCAGAATAAATGTCCTGCAATTCTCAGTCCCAGCTTCAATTTGAAAAGGGAAGCTCTTATTGCACCACAGTAAAATGCACGTTATCCAACTTGCTCCCTAACTGTGTGTTGCCAATGAATCAAAAATGTCACTTAACCCACTACAGTTTGTGAATAGTGCCAATTGAATAATATTATGCCCTGAAGTACACTGCCGTTTGCAGAGACAGTAAACACAAAGGGAAAAGTACTTCAGACTTCAGTGGATAACAAGGTGTAGAGCTGGATGAACACAGCAGGCCAAGCAGCATCAGAGGAGCAGGAAGGCTGACGTTTCGGGCCTAGACGAAGAAGGGTCTAGGCCCAAAA
>JAHRHZ010000020.1:50488856-50514206 GCA_024137785.1 Ginglymostoma cirratum | reverse complement strand
ACAGCAGGCTAAGCAGCATCAGAGCAGCAGGAAGGCTGACATTTCGGGCCTAGACCTTTTCTGAAGAAGGGTCTAGGTCCGAAACGTCAGCCTTCCTGCTCCTCTGATGCTGCTGGGCCTGCTGTGTTCATCCAGCTCTACACCCTGTTATCTCAAGTATACATGTATGTTAATTTGGCCCAGTAAGCCTGTATATGCTGGTCACCATTTGCCTTCCTCTCCCTCGTCAAAGTATTTTTTTTGGGCTAGAGTTCACATTGATAAGCCAGCAAAGAAAAAAAAAAAGTGACTATTGCTCTTTAAATCAATCTCACTTTAATCAACTTCTCTTGACAAAGAAGGGGAAAACCACTGGAATGGACCAAGCTGGAAGAAACGACTAACAATATCTTTGAAGTCGCTGCTGTAGAAAGCAATAATTTATTATCCTGCACTGCCTTGAACTATGCAAATGGTATAGCTCCCAACAGCCTTGCTGCTGGCTACTTTAAAAATGACCTCAGTGCACACCAGTAATTTATGGCTTCAATTCCAGCTGCTCCTGATCAGAAATCTGAAAAGAAAAATCAACATTTGCTATTGCCCTGTGAATGAATGCATAAAATATCAGGGCAGTCTGTAACCCTGCACACAATCCCGTCCACCTCAACTCTGCAAAGGAAAACTGAGAGTTGCAGTTAAACAAAACAGTAACAACTCAAGTATTTTAGCTGCATCCTGTACGGAGTTACTTGCAAGACAGTTTTATTGTTATTTATTGATGTCACTGTTATCAGTGCGTTATGAGCCTTGTCTAAAAAGATTTACATCAGAAATCTGAGCCAGTCCGCAGTAGTTCAAGAGTTGCCTTCGACAATACTAGCCATAGCCTTCCGACTGGAAAGCTAAACAGTGAGGCATGTTTTGCCCTATATCCATTCCTAATTTCTGGCTAATCTCTCCAAGAATTTCTCAAGTAAATTGGTAATACAGTCAACAGTATGTAGCATTTCCTGTTATTGGAATACTTACCTCTCTTTACTGGAAAAATGTGCCTACATCATGAACTTCCTTCATGTTGGTTTGACATTCTTTGAATACTGTGGTATCATGAGCAGCCTGCAGTATACAAAAGCAGCCATGTTTTGAAGCAGTGAATTATTGCAGTATCACAATATGTAATTGTAGAGGAAAGGCTCACATTTCAAGCACCGCAATGAGAGTGTTCCTAGCCACTGTGTGTGTGATGAGGTTTACCACTTGTTTCCTGGTTTCTTAGCTTTAAACTGGCAATTGTCTGGTCCAACTTGTTCCTCCTGAACCTCCTCACACTACCATTTTTTGTGTGTGGTTTTGGTTTTCTCTGTGCCTTCTATCCTAGCTCAATACTTCCCTGCTGACTCAAGCAGAGGTTTCATTTCAAGGACACCATCCAGCACAGGGCTGATGCATTGCAAGATCATTTTGGAGATGCAAACTCCACGCAGCCTGAGGATGGAATCAAACCCAGGGTTCCTGGTGCTGTGAGGCAGCGGTGCTAACCATTGAGCCACCGTGCCACCCACTGTAGAGTGCCTCCATATCTCATGGGTATCACACGCTCTGGATGTCTCTGGGCTCAGATACAGACCTTCGGATAAATGAAGGAGGGGCAGATGATACATCTGGTACTTCACTTATTTGGACTTTGGAGCTACAAAGGGTGAACAGCGAGGCTTAGTAAAAAGGCAAGGGATGAATGCATGCCTTGTTCTGAAAGAAGGTAAATGAGGTGTCAAGCTTTTAAAAAAAAAATTAAAAGCAATACCAAAACTAATGAACCCATATGACATTATAGCCATATATTGTACAATACAATAATTATAGTCCAAAGGTCAGCTTTACTGAACCCTGGTCTGTTGGCCTTATGCCTCTGACACATGTTTACAATTGCACCCGTTAAGAAAGCAGACATGGAGATAGAGGACAGACCATTTTGTCAACTGAAGCATACTTTGGATTGTCCCGAGATTCTAAAAAGGCGTAATATAAATATATTTTTTTGTTAGATCACCTGATGACAGTAATGACGAGCTTCAACTTTAAGCAGCAAGGTGGACTCAGGTACGTTTGTGTCAGTAGTCTGTTTTATCACATCCACCTTTACTATTCACTGATTTCAGCAGGAGCACCAAATGGATACCACGCTCAACCAAACTGTTTCCCATATAGTTTATTAAGTTATGTTTAGCTCCTGAATGTCAGCAAGTCGTCTGTCTGTGGGAATGGATCACCAAGAACAATAACCTCAACTTAATGTTATCTTGCCTAATCCAGGTGCATAGGGAGCATGAAGAAAGAACTTGCATTTATTGGACAGCAAAATAATCCTGAAGCTTTTCATAGTCATTTCATTACTAGTGCAAGTATTTTGTCAGCAATTACAGTACACAATTTACATACATTTGGTGTCAAACAGTGTTGAGACACAGATTAAGTTAGTAATCTACTTTGGGGATGTTGGTTGAGGGATGGATGTGGTCCAAGTTAATCAAAGAACTGTCTGTTCTTCTCTGCAAAACTGCAGTTGAACTCCAGGGTCTGAATTCTCACTGGAAAGACCACATTTTCAACAATTCAGCTCTCCCTCAGAACTTCACTGATTCGTCTGCCAAGATTCTGGGCCTGATTTGCTGGCAAGAAAGTTGTGAAGCTCTGAGCCCCAATAAAAGGCAACCTTAATTGGTCATTATTGGTGAGTTTAAAAAAAACCAAACTTTTTATCTTGTTACTTTTTTGAATGTGTGAGACAATGGAATTTATTGATTGAGCTTAATCAATAATCAGACTAATTCCAAATTGAAAAAGGTTGCCATGGACAACACTCACGATGTCTGTAATTGTTCTCTCCTTGAACACACAGTGCTGCATTCCTTCAGTCTCACTGTATGGCCTTCATGTACTAAGTTTGACTTGTTTTGAAGTCACCAGTCACCTGGATTTAAGATATCCATCTCATAGACATATACACTTATTCATATCCCCTCCAGTGCACAATGCGTCTTCTGCTAGCTAAAAGATTGCATTGCACTGTGGCTAAGTTAGCACCAGACTCCGAGCATCAATGAGACAAGGTAATGCTATTCTTGAAGCTTGTGTCATGAGGAATATCTTGTCCAGTTAATATTTACTTGGCAAGACTTTAATGCATTTCACTGGATATCATCCTGCTAAAATGTTTAAGATACATCAACTAAACAAAGAAGACGCATGTGATTAATTGCATTAAACATAAACACACGCTCTACACATCAAACTCTAGAATGCAAAGCCAATTCAGTGGATTGATGAAGTTCAGTCCTTAGAGCTCTAGATCATTGTTACAATGCCATACAAACATTACCAGAGATGCAGTAGTGAATTTCTTTGTGTAACTATCGTGCAGCTCTGCTTTGGCACAGGGTATTAAGTCTGGTTCGACAACACCAGCACCACAATTGAAAATGTGCTAAATCTGAAGAGAGCTGCCTTCAACCTCGGGCAGAATGACCCCAGAAATAATTCCTTAAAAGCCTCTGACTGACAATTCAAGTTGGAACCTCAGAAAGTGATCCAACACATTGAGAACAGTTGGTGGCAAGAGAACGCTGAGGAGTCCCAGCTGTGTACTGACTGACTGGGAATCTCATCCTCTTCCCAACAAAAGTTATGTTAAACAAGAATATATGCTTGCAGACACCCCTTTCTGCACGTTACTAGTGGTGAACTCTGACGTGACCTAGGAAGTCATCCTGCCTGGTGTCCGAATGGAGTATAGATTTGACAGGAAGCATTTCGCCTTCTAAAGACTGAATGTGAATATCAAAGTCTTGTGCATGATCATAACATTGCTCTAGTACATGAGTGTGTTACCCTGGTGCACTGATCATTCCTGCCCTGTTTGAAGAAATCTATCAAGCTCTAGAACTGGACATCAATGTCATTAAGACAAAGGTCTTCCATCAGCCAAATCTGTGTCTCACACTAAATGCTCCAGGTTACCCACTGGAAGTAGTCAGTCAATCACTTGTGCTAATTTCATAGCTGTGTTTCCCAGTCAGGTTCTTATCCCTTCTCCCCACCAGCCCTTCCCCCTTCTTCCTTCACATGCTGCTTCTATAAATATACACAGTGCTGAGATGAAGCATGAGTAAAAATTTCCTCCCATTTAACTAAAGATGTGGTATAAAATACCAGCATTGTTACAGACTGCTCTCTTGCTGAATGAGATTGGTTGAAACTTAGATCTTTCATTCAGGCTCCATACACAAGCTACAAATTCAGTCCAAGTAGTGAAAATTAAATCAGAACAGATAATGGAAGAAAGCCCATTGCAACATCAAAGCAATGCTGATATAAAAAAGGTTTAAGATATTATTCGAGAAATTGACACAATGACCAAAGTAACAAAAAAAACTAATTTTGGAAGGACAAGAACGAAACCAGGAGAAACAATCTCAGGGAAAAAAAATGGTTGACAAAGAGACAGAACATGAATAAATCTTTAAAAGTTATTTTTCATGGTTATCACTGACAAGAGAGGAAAATCGACTTAGCCAACAGCAGCACAGTATCCCCCCCAGCTCCCACTTACATTTTTTTTAAAGAAAACTTGCATTCCAGCCCAGCAAAACTGAGGTTAGTGAGAATCAGAGGGATTGACACTCTGCTGGTAGAGTCATGGAGTAAATCTGGTTGTTGGAGTTCCTTGGACATTGTTGCAGGAACTCCTCATGGTAGTTCACTGGGTTCTAGCACCTTCAGCTGCTTCATCAATGACCTTTTCTCAGTCATAACGTCAGAAATGGATTTTGACTGATAATTTCCCAATGTTTGCAGCTTCTCAGGTACTGAAGCAATCTGTATCCATACGCATCAGTTAGATGGATGTTTATGAGACCAGTATGGGCTCAGCTTTGGGTTAATTGCCTGTTGACATTACTTTGATGAGCAGGTGGAGAAAACCAGTTTTCCCAGTCTTTGAAAACAATCATGGCATTTAAACAGCCAGATGAAAAATCATTAACCTGAAACACTAATTCGGTTCCCCTGTCCACACATGTCGTCTGACCCTGCTGAGTATTTCCAGCATTTTACAATTTTAGTTAAATAGCAGCATTTGCGTTTAATCTCACTCTATATTTCTCTAAAATCTCATTTGATTTGATTTGATTTGTTGTAGTCAGATGTACCTAAGTACAGTGAAAAGCTTTGTTTTGCGAGCAGTACAGGCAGATCATGCAAACAAGAACATACAGATCATAGGGCGCTTAGACAGAACGGGGCATACAAGGTTACAACTGGACAGGAGGTGCACAAAGCAAGATTAACATTAGCTTGCAATAATGCCTGGTCTTAATGCTTTCTGCCCAGAATGGGAAGTACAGAAGACCAAGCCAGGAAAAAAAAAAATCGGAAACAAATAGTTTGTGAATTGGAAGTGGTAAGATTCGATTTCACCCTTCCAATTAAAACAAAATTAAACATCACAGCCAATTAACTTGAATAAGGAGTTCAACCACCTGCTCATTTGATGTGACTACACTGTAACAGAGTTTATAACAAATGCTCCAGTGTTTCAAGTTTGACAGGACAATAACTTAGGTCTCAATCTAGAGTCTAGCGCTCTCTGAATATTGTCTTGTCACTGGATTTCCGTTTGAATACAGTTCAGTAAAATGAAATGGCAGATTTCTCTCTCTCTTCTTGCCCTTTTCTCCCTTTCTTTCCTTTTTAGGGCCTTCTTGAACTATAGTGAGATTTCCAGCCGTAATTGGCTTTGCAATTACTTCATAACCTATGTGAAAACGTACTCTCAGTATAACCTATTAATTGGATAACACAAGCAGTTACTTCAGTAGAGGTCTGGCAAACAGACTGGAAAGCCTACCTCCTGGAGTTCACTTGCAAGTACTTAAATTACATTAAAAAAACAGCTTTCAGTCCTTTTCTAAAAAAAATTATGAAAAAAGGAAGTTGATCAGTGAGCTGGAGTTGAAATTAATTCTGCTGACCACCCTCTGTCTAAGAAGAGCTAAATGTGTCTTTGACTCACAGGACAGATCATACTACAAAGCCACAGAAAAGAGTTTACATGAAACAATGGGATTGGGATTTTGTCAATGGTATGATATTCCAGAACTAAGTGCCGCTCCGACTTACCTTCTTCCAACCTTTTCCAAATTGTGATTATAATTACATTTCTAAGTGCCGGTGGCATGTGTGCAAAATCAAAGCGACTTAGCGATGGGTAGCTTTTCACTGGTAAAACCTGCTGTCAGTAGACAGTGCAGCATCTCCTGTTCAAACAGAATCCTTTCCCAAACACTGGTTGCCCTTTGCGGAAATGTCTAAACGTTGCAGCCTCCCTTGCACGTTCCTCTCCAAGCCACTGGGGAAAGGCAGGAGGTGCTCTCTCTTGAAGATGGTATCAGGTGGGCAGTGCTCAAGAGGATGTACCATCCTCTGTTTTGGTGGCCCTGTCTGCCACCATCCACCCACACCCAACAAGGTGGTGCATGTAAATTCAGGAGCAAAAGCTGGTAAGCCCACCATAGACAAGTGCCAGCAGATATGGGAGCAAATAACAAGGTCTCCAGAAGATTAGACGACATTGTTGTGCCCCATGCTAAGGTCGTGGTTACAAGAAGCCTGGTAGGCATAATGGCAAAGGAATGGAAAAGTATGGCAGAGATACCAGGGACTCTGAGCAACTTTGTGCTGGGTATGAAATAGTCCATGCTAGCATGAGTTCTGCCAAATTCCAGGTATTTGAGTAGATGGCCTCAACCATTGAGGGGACAAAATATGAACTTTGACCTGCATTGCATTGATGCACCATGGGCTTAATACAACAATGGCTAGGTGAGAGGTGTGTGAGGCCTTGCGAACTCCCTCCAAGAGCCCCCTTTCAGCTCATGGAGACAGGGAGGTGCTATCTTGCATCCAGATGAGGAGAAGCACATGCCAGCTGACTTTGGGCCCCTCATCTCAGGGCAACCCCAAAGCTGGCTGCACGTCCTCATCCCCTCCATCAATGTCACCAGTAAATGAGAGTGATGAGGACATGCCTGCATCAGTGCAGGGTACCTCCAGTAGGCTGGAACCTTCAAGGCCCTATACCTTCAGAAGACATCACCACAGTTAACCAAGTGCTATGACACTGAGCAGAAACTCCCCTCCCCTCAGCTGTCAATGTGGGGGAAGGTTTACACTTCGATATAGTGGAAGAAAACAAAGATTGATAAAAAAAATGAGTACAAAGTTGACACGGATGATATTTCTATTTTGCTTCGAAACAAAACAAAATGTGAAATTGTTTCCTGTAATTATTCATAATTATTGAGAATTCTTGGGGCCTGTTATAATATCAGATGCAACAGTCACGGCACATGCTTTATGTTTCCCACAATGTGTTGGCTAGGGAGGAAATGGAGACACGGACATTATTCCTGAAAGATGTGTTGCATTTTCATGCATTCTTTATTGAATGTTGATGTGAATAATCATGCTGGGGATCATGGCTTCAAAGCAGACACAGTCACCCCTCCCCAGTTGATCAGTGCACTTTTAATGGCTGTGAACGAGGCAGGTGCAGCTGCGTTCAGAGCCATTCAAATCATAGTTCTGGATCCAAACAAAGGCATACCCTTCAAACCTGCATCACCACTTAATAAAGATCATTTGATTGTAACTTCAAATCCACATTCCTATCTGATCCCAGTAACATTTTACCTCACCAGGTCCTCTTTCTTAGATGCCCCCAAAAATTCCACTTAACTGTTCTATCATGAAACTTGTACACCTTGCACCATTTGGAAGGACAGACTAATGGTTTCAGATACTGACCTCTTTGGAATGGGAACAGTAAACACACACACACACACTTCACTTTGTTATACAGCTAATATGTCTTATGTTCATTTAAGAAGGACAAAAGTATTAAAATATATTTCTGTGTGTTCCCAGGATCATTCAGTGAGCTTTACCATTGGGTAATTGAGCTACATTAGCTAACCTAGGGAGAGGCAATAGCCCAGTGGCGTTATCACTGAATTGTTAATCTAGAGACACTGGGTTTGAATCCTGCCATGGCAGATAGTGAAATTTGAATCCAATAAATGCCTGGAATTGAGAGTCTCATGATGACCGTGAATCCATTGCCAATTGTTGGGGGAAAACCCATCTGTTTCACTAATTTCTTTTAGGGGAAATAAATTGCCATCTTTACCTGGTCTGGACTATGTGACTCCAGACCTACAGCAGTGTGGTTGACTCTTAAGTGCCCTCTGAGTAATTAAGGATGGACAATAAATGCTGCATAGCCAGTGATGCCCTCATCCCTGTGAATTAATAGAAAAAAGCCTGAGCCAGAATGGCAGAGAATGGAAAGTGACGTGTTGCTGTGGTCTCTGTAACTGCTAAGCAAGAAACAAATCTGGCATTGTTTCTGACTGATGTCAGATAAGACCTAACAATAGAGTGGGGTCGTGCTGTGGTGCCCTCTGCTTCATGAGATGGTCAACTTACTTGCCAATAGTCATGTTCCAGGCCTCGCACATGAACAGCAGCTGCCTGGATAACTTGGCTTCAGGAACCATACTCCAGCAGCTTGAGACAATGGAACCAAACCACAGCAGCTAATATTCACGTAACCATATCCCAGCAGGTAGTGACCACAGAAATATACTCCAGCACCTTGATAATTGTACATGAAGTGAGTGGTTAATTCTGTTCAGGAGATGGGCATTAACTCTAGATTCACTTTTATATTGATGCAGACTAACTGGTAACTTGCATGCAGCTGCTTCCCTTGGAAGCACATCCCAGCACGAGCCAGTCTGGATCTTCAGGAGATGAAAACAAAAAACAGAGCGAGAAAAGCAGAAAAGCACAAACTGGGAGCAATACACTTTTTCCGAAAACGATTTTCAACTCATTAGGACTGCGTCACTACATTCTAAGAGTTTATATTTCAATCAATTCAAGTGCAGAAACCTCTTTGTTGAAAAATAACTCCCTCGCTGGATCAAATCAAGTCTAAAAGCTACTTTTGTGGAACTAAGTGGAATTTTTACATTTTAAATCCAAGCTAATTGCAGCCATTGAAAGGGGAGGCCAAAATCTGTAAAGAGTGCAGATTATAGAATCACATGCAATTAAATAACCTCATTTACATTAAGTCTTATTCCTGAAATGCATTCGGAAATGTTCTTTGGCATATGCTCAGCCAGGCAATGCCAATAATTTATTTAATTGGAAACATTTTGAGCGAATGCTAGCCAGACTTGTAAAGGGCATAACTGCAAAGCGAGGGTGCAGATAACCTCAGACAATGTACAGTGGCGCAGGATAAATCTGCCCTGTGTGCAGAAAGCTTGTAGATCTCAAATAGCTGAGGAGCATCTCAGCCAAGAAAACCTGACTGTCAGGAAGTGGACCACAGTGGGCGAAGCTGACCTCTGGGTGCTGTAAATCAGAAAGGCAGATGTGATTTGCAAGGCTGGACACCAGTACATAAACGTTACAGCAACTGTAACAACAGAATCCCACTTTCTGCACAATACGAACTCCCACATTAATAATCCACAGCATGAGGTGAGCGCATTTGCAAATTATCCAACAAACTTTGGTGGAGACAAAATGATCTTAAAAAGGCCTTTTGTTCCTCCCACACCCCTCGGACAAACGACTGGGCCTGAATTCCCTTGGATCCTGAGGCCCCAAGTTAAAGGAGGCAACTAACAATACTGTAGTTTCCCCCAACATTTTTAGAACTGATTTATATTTCCATAACCCCAGGCTTTGTTAACTCCTGGGATGTTCAAAGGGTCTTAAATGGTAGAGGGAGCAGCTGTCAGGTGAAGCATTTTGTCCTCATTTTGAATGCATACTCCAACTCCAAGTTCTGATGTCTGTGAGGAAAATGTTGTTTCTGTTGTGGCTTTATTGAAAACTATCAATAATCAAAAGTGCGTGTTTCCAACTCCATGTTAAATGCCACAGCGACTTCCTCTCTAATTAGTTTCCATGTTCAAGCTGTTTTCCATTTGAATTTACCCTTGTGAATGATCAGTCTACTTTTGTTAAAAGAAATGTTGAACACACAAAGGTCCTACTTAAGCTTGTATCTCCTCTCATAATTTAAAAATGTGATTGAGTGACTGCTTGCAAAGGGTAGCTGAAGTATAACGTACGTCTCTCTCACACAAAAAGCAGGCATAGAAATATATTAATGTACATATTTTCCTCGGAAAGCCTCTCCATGTGTTTATGAAGCTGTGCCCAGATTGTAACACACAGAATTCTCCCTAGGCGTGCACTAACTCAGCCCTGGGCAAAGCTTTAGTTTTGCTTTTCTGTCATTTCACATAACAAAGAATGTTAACCAGCCACCAGGTAAATTATTCCCTTTGCAATAAATTTAAATTCTGACGTTGGGTTACACCCCCAACAGAATGATTAGTGTTGGGTTAAAAGAACCATTTATCTCATGAGCACTGAAACACATCCAGTCTGTCCAGGAGGACATATAGGAGAGACCTGGACAGATTGCACAGTGTTCTGCACATATTTTAGTCAAAGTATGATAATGTAGTGGGATTGTTAATGGATTATAAATCTGCAAAATGTGAGTTCAAATCTCAATAAGAATTTGAATTGAGTGGAAGTCACTGTCAAGCAGTGAAACAATTATAAAAACCTTCAGGGGAGGAAACTACTGTCTTTACCTGATCTAACCAATGTGATACTTCGAACCCAACGTGGTTGACTCTTAACTGCACTCTGCAATGATGTAGAAAACAGTGGCAGTTCAAGAAGATGGCTTCAGAGGACTTGAGCTCCTTCTAGCACATTGCCACTCAGGAACCTTCAGGTTGTTATTGATATCCTATAAACTTTGATTCACCTTTGTGCCTAAGTTCAGTGCATGTAACTCAGCAACTGCCAAGACAGCTGGCAGTAAATGTGGGAATGGTCGCGGAGGGAGTGCAAGATCAAACTGCCCAAATTGTTGCTGAGAATGGATGGGGAGAGCTCACACTTCCGTCGTGTCACGGTTGACAGCCGGAAGCAGCACAGAATATTTTCTCCTGAAGGGTTTTGCAATCTTAGTCTACACAGGAGACATGAGAAAAACTTGAGTCTCTTGTGATCAATGTTAGGACATGCATATCGCTTGCACAACATGCACACAGAGGAGGTGATGGCCTAGTGGTATTATTGCTGGACGGTTAATCCAGAGACCCAGGTAATGTTCTAGGGACTCGGGTTCAAATCCCGCCGTGGCAGATGGTGGAATTTGAATTCAATAAAATATCTGGAATTAAGAATCTAATGGTAACCATGAATCCATTGCCGGTGGTCAGGAAAAACCCATCTGGTTCACTATGGAAGGAAACTGCTATCCTTACCTGGTCTGGCTTACATGTGACTCCAGACCCGCAGCAATGTGGTTGCCTCTCAACTGCCCTCTGGGCAATTACGGATGGGCAATAAATGCTGCCTAGCCAGCGATGCCCTCATCCTGTTAATGAATAAAGGAAGTGACCACCACTGTTTTCCTCTTGGTCAATCTTCAGTTGGTGCTCAATCAGTTTCAAGGTTTGATTCCTTACTTAAGGTTTGTGCCATAACTCTGTTTGGATAAAAGATTAGACAACGTCATCCAATAATCCTACTCACAATGATCAACCCACACCATATTCTGAAGGAAATACTTCACTAGGTTATGAAAATGGCTTACAACCACAAATTACAGCCTATTTCCTCTGGCACATCAAGTGTTATGGCACCTGCTTTGCCACTTGCAATTTGGGAGATAAGTTCTTTCAAAGCACTATTGTCAAAAATGGCAAAGTTTTACTGTTTTGGCACAGATTTTAATTAAACGCATACTTGCTTGGTGGATGAGGGCCAAAATTACAATTCCTTAAGATCAGAGAGTTCTCCCTTTTAACAATTTCTGCTTGTTCCTCTGGACATCCCTTTCTACATTAGCCTTGCATCTCCTCCCTCCTGCTGCCACAATCAACTGTCCTCTGGAACTTGCCAGGGAATAGCCCTGTCTCTATGCTGTCCCCTCCAGCCGACATTATTACCCAAGTCAACTTGTGACAGCACTGTTCATTATGAAGATGAATAGTCATTTTCTGTGCAGACCACGATTATGAAATGATTTACTCTCAGACATCCTTGTGCTATGACCAGAGCTCATTAGTGCAGAGATGCGACAGAAGAGTGTGATTTATCACTTTTCACTCCAAAAGGCAATGTTATCCTGTCACTTTTCTTTGTGTTTCTTTTAAAAGCGGAATCAGCTGTCTGTAAATTTAATTAAAGAATTAACCCTGAACGTAGACAATAGTAGGCATGTCCTCCCTCATTCAGCCAAAGTTATGTTTTGTTTTCATGTATCTGTGAACTCTCATGGTTAATCAGGCCAAGTCCAATTCACTGTCTGAACATTCAGTAACGTGTCTGTGTTACAGTTTGCTTTGGAACATGTGAAGCCCATGCTATAAAACATGTGGTCTCCTCATCCTCATTGCCAAGGTGCTAATTGAGTTGGGTTTACCCATCTAGCTCACAGTCAGGATAAGAAACAGAATTGAAGTTAGGCTGGTTTTTAGACGAAGGTCAGGGAGGAGAAAATGTTGTAAACTGATTTTCTGCACATCGAGTGGTCAAATGAAAAAGGATGGAAGACTTGACTTTTATTCCTCAAATGTGTTTTGTGACTTCAGATTATCCCTAGTCGCTTTACAGCTGAAGTAGAGCAACATGATAATCATGAGATCATTTGTTTATTTTAGTGGTGTTGGTTGAGGGATAAATATTGGCTAAGACACCAAGGAGAAATCTCCTTTGAATTAGTGCCAGTGAATATTTTATATTTGACTGAGAGGGTGTAATGGCAATTGCTGTAATATCTCACCTGCAAGCACTTCTGGCACTCCAACGATGACAAACTAGAGTGCCAGCTTACACTTTGTGTACAAACCTCTTCCTGGAAGGATTTAGTTTACAGATTCCCAATCTCTAGGGGGGAGGTCCTCACCTCTCTCTCATTTAAATTTGGTATGGGTATTGGGAAGGAGAAAGGCACAGTGCATTTACAGGAGGTTCAGTGACTATGACTACTCAGTCATTGAAGGTGCAGATCAGGAAGAATCCATGTACAATTTTTTAAAAGTTTATTTTGATCTAGTGGATCTCAATCCCAAGGATGCTATTAATGGTCTTAGCGGTATTAAGTGAAGGCTGGGCAGTAAAGTTCTCATTCCTGATTGTAGAGTGACTACAATGGAAGCAAGTGTGTGGGAATGTGCAGGCGCCGTGTGTACATGTGTGTATGATGAGAATTGGAAATGGCACAATGCAGATAATGTGAGATAGTGGCATAACTATGATGTCACTAGACTAATAATCCGGAGATCCAGGTTAATGTTGTGGCAACTGGAGGGATTTGCATCCAATGAACAGTTCTGGAATTGTCTCAGTAACAGTGTCCATGAAACTATTGTGGATTGTTGTTAAAAGCCCATCTGGTTGACTGATGTCCTTCAAGGATAAAATCAGCCCCCTGCCCTTACCTGGTCTGGCCTACTCCAGAGCCACAGCAATGTGATTGGCTCTTCACTGCCCTCTGAAATGGTCTGGCAAACCACACAATTGCAGGGCAACAAATGCTGGCAATGCTCATATCCCATGAAAGAGTAAATAAAAATGCTGATTAGCCGGAAACATTCACTTAGCTGCTTTGCCTATGGGCAAAAGGTAATTTAAGGAGAGAGGTTCAATCATATTTGCACCAGCCCAGACCAAGGTGCTGTCATTCATCCCAGCAGGAAGGTGAGCTAACTTGCTGGTCAGTTGGTTGAACCACAGGATATGACAAGCCTTGGGGAGGGAAAGGTGGCAGGGGGTGAGGGGTGGGAGGGTGTGGTGTTCAACGGCTGGGGTGATGTTGGAGAAATAGTGTAGCGAAGTTACAGGCTCTCTGCCAGGCTTGGCAAGCCAGGTAGGGTGGGGTAAGTAGAAACCAAGGTTTGAGAGGGTTCAGCCGTCTGGGGAAAGGGATGGTGGGACAGAGCCCAATCGTTCACTGGGTTTGGCAGGGCAGGAGCAGAGGGAACAGCCCAAGAGCCCATATTTTTGCAAAGAGAGTCAGAAATTTTCTGGACCGTTGGAACAGCAACTGGCGCAATCTGCTCCAGGGTGTGGGGTGCAGGACAGAGTGAGCGTGGTGCCTTCAGAAACAAAGTGAGGGATCCAAATGGGTGGCTAGGACAATATGGGCTAGTTAGATGCCATGTTGGTTCTCTTATCCCTGTTTTGCCTTCCATACCTAATCAACAGTGAACACTATGTTATTACGTACTATGGTTCTGTACAATGGTATTTGTGGAACTGCTCAGAAAAAAGAATCCCTATTCCCAAATTTCAAAAAAAAACTACTGTTCCGACAACCCTAGGAACATTGAGGTCACTTTGGTGATCTAATGCACTGGCACAGAGCCTCGATGGTAATAGAGATAAACAAACTGAAAAATAATGTTTCTACCTACTGGAGGTCTAATAATTAATTGTAGCATTGAAGCATTTGCATCCCACTAGAAATCATAATAACATCAAAAACAAAATGATTCCTTCTCACAAAGAAATTCAGACCTTTTGCTTCAGCCAATCCCACCCCTGAACTAAAGTTAATAACCTATTTATTACCTACATGACAAGTCACTGTTTGAAATATATCTAATTAATCGTATTTATAGTGCTTTGAGTTATTTCTATGATGGGTTAAAGCTCTGTTCAAGTTCAGACTCTTTCAAACACAAAACCTTAGAGCATTTCGAACATTCTCTTTTTCTCAAAAGCTTAAATGGTTCTACTTCAAATACACAATGCTCTTTTAACTGAAACTGCTGGATCCTACAGATTGCATTTCTCTCACTTATTTGAGAGGATATTTTAATACATTGCTTTTCCACTCGAGGAACTGTGTGTTTACTTGTGTTCTGTGGCACTGTTACACAAACCTTGTCTTTCACTCCTTCCCACTCCCCATCTCCCACTTTTTGTACTTATCAGAAACACAAGCCCTAAACAAGAAGTACTACTTGTTGCAAGGATTAACACAATGTCAGAATATGAAACTAATTGGATTACTAATCCTTTTAGATTTTTCTGACAGGACAGTTTCCAATAGGAGTCACGGTGGTTCCTCCCAGTCAATTAAGTACCACTGAAGAAAAGTTGGATTAATTTTTTTTGCATTGAAGAAACTACTTCAAACAGAGAGAATCACATCTGGATTGGCAAAGAATAAAGCCTGTATATTCTTTTAGGAAACACATACATTCTTTAAATACAAATGGGATTTGACACTGACCTTAAAATCATCTGTGCAAACACTGCACTCATTTTTTTGAGTGATTCTGCATTCTATGAGATCTTGAATAGTAAAAAACAATACTAACATACTAACATTGCAAGATATTTTGATTCTCTCTGAACTCTACCGTCAGTTCAAGAGAGACGTCTGTCTTTAAAGCAGAGACTTTGTCAATTTGAGCCCTATGGTAAATTTGAAGACATACTGTATTGAACCTCCGACAGACAGCTTGATAAATGGTCAGTGTAAGTTTACAATCCCCTGGTGGGAGTAAATATTGTCGGAGAGAAAGGGCTTGACAAATATTGCATCACCCTTTTCAGAGCCGTGTTAATTCAGGGAGCAGCAGCCTGTCCCTTTATTGAAACTGACTGCTTAATTCCAAATAGATCCCACTAACTGTCAGATAAATAGAAAAGAGAGCTTTAAATTCAGATTGACGGTAGAGAAGGAATTTCCCCCTCTCCCTACATGGGGATGAAGAAAGAATTACACTGGTGAGGAGGAGAGGAACCCTGACATGTAACGGCTGAGGATAATGGAAATTGCCTGGACTTAACAGAAAATGACCACTCGTCATCCAAGTGACAGACAACAGCTGCTTGCACATCTGGAGTCTGGTTCTAGGAAACAGCCCCAACTCTTAACAGGAAAACGACAACAGCGCCTTAGTCTACGGACCTCAACGCATCTGGGTGCAAAGCTCCTCAATTGCAAAGTAACTAAAAAAAACACTTGATAATTCACATTGTCTTCACAAGTTCGGCCTTAAATGTAAATGTTAGCGGTGCACAGCTAGTCAATTTCCCTGCAAGTCCTTTACCTTGGCCATCACAGCACGATGTTTTCTTAAAGATCTCATGTCTAAGGAATGAAGTTCAATGATGACAGAAAAAACAAACAAAAATTGGAACATCTCCGCAACAGAAGTCCCTTTGAAACTTTTAATATTAAATTTATACCTTTCAAAGCAACAAGTAGCCAAAGGGCATTTCCCTTTTACACTTACTCTTCTTACACTGTTAGATCTCATCGTATCTGCGAAGGAAAGGTGACATTAAACACACAGGAGGCGGTCACACCGTGATTGCATTCTCATCATCTGCCCTGCAGAACTGCAAATGCCAGACCAATGAAAACTGATATAACCTTTTCTTTTCCAGCCAGCGCTGATAAAATTCCTTTAGCTATCAAAGAGACATCGAAAATGAAACAAAACAAACAAAAAAAGGATAGAAGAAAATCTCAGACTTACTCCAGCCAAGTTGACATAAGCAGAGGGAGAGAGAGGAGTTAAAATATTCCTTTTAAAATCGATCACAATCGCATTTGCTCTGCAGATTCCGATTCTGTTGCGTCCTGTTGCTCCTTCCGCAAGTTAAGTAGGAACAAGTTCAGCACAAAATGACTGGAGACATTTTTGTTTTGTTTCGGGGTGAGTCTGGAAAAGGAGTGAGAAAGTGCTTGGCTAAGCGTTCAGCTAGCGGAGTTTGCTTCAGGGATGATCAAGACTGTCGTTCTGACTCCCTCCCCTGCAATGATCTCAAGCTTTCCTAAAGAGTGAAATTACATTAACATCACTGTCAACCTATTGGCTGAAATTCCAAATCGCATCCAATCCAAGGAGCCTGAAATACCACAGTTGGGATGAAAACCTGGAACAGGATCCCATCACACGGAATGGTAGGCATCCTCCCCGGGTTCAGTTTCAAACGATAGGTATCACATAGCTGTGGATGTATGGAAAGATAACTCTCGCCTGTTCCTGGAATTATTTAACGGTAAATTATGCAGCAGAATTTAAAAAAAATCTATGCTTTATGCCTCAGCGATGCCTGAAAGATCTTCCCTGCAAAATTATTTATTGAGTGATGGTGGTGCAGGGGTCAAACATAGTCGGCTGTTACTTTGCCAAGTCTGAGAAATTTCCCGACCCTCATTTAATCCCCAACATGAGTGTCAGCCTCTCAATGTACGACCACACTCTTGATAGAAGAATTATTTTCTTTACTATTTGCCCTCTTTTTCTGAATGTGTTTTAGTCCTTGCTGCAGAGTTTCACAACAGTTAACCTGCTGGACACTATAGTCATTGCCCTGCAAGCCTAATGGTGAAATTTGTCTAATCATGGAGAGTATTGCAGTGGACTGTACAGCGATGTACCCTCACTTTGATTGCTGGATAATACTTGGGAACAAGAAACCTGACTGATTTTCTTTTTTTCTTGTTTTTCATCCCTAAACCAATGATGCTAAAGTGAACTGAAGACTAAAGTTGAAGGCAGGACACATCCCAGACAGGTCTGAGTACTGATCTCATCATTAGATTCAGGTGCCAGCTATCAAATTTCAGTGTTGTTCTAATTTTTGCCATATAATCACAGGGTATGTTTTAATTCTCACAAGCACCGTTCAGATGTGGTCCAAAGTCATTGTATATTCCCTTGTCCCCAATGCCATTAGGTCACTTTTGAGGGAACCAGAGTGTTTGCAAATTTGGCACTAATTTTAACCCTTTCAAATTCACAGTATGTCCAACACAAAGGCTGCCACCTTACACATCCATAATATCCTTGTCTCCATCTCTGCCTCAGCCCCATCTACTACTGACACCTTTGTGCTTTAGCTCCCACAAAAGAAAACTCCATTATTCCAATGCATCCCCCTGTGCCCCCCAGCTACCATCTTCCATTCTCAATAAACTCATCCAAAATTCTGTTGCATCTGGGATAACCCATACAATGTCCTTTTCACCCCATTGCTCCAGTACTCATTTATCTACATTGGCTGCTAGTCCACAATCGCAGATTTTGAATTAGTCCTCTTAAAGATTAAGTCCCTCCATGGCTTTGCCCGTCTCTACCTCTGTAACCTTTTCCAGCCTGTGAACCCTCTGTACCCCTCTTGTGCATCCCTGACATTTTTCACCCTTCCATTGGCAACCTTGGTTTTAGCTATCTAATTCCCTCCTTAAACAGTTCCAACATTTCCTTTAGGGTTAAGAAACTCTTTGTATGCATCACTATGGCTGTCATATTGATCTGATGTCTGCTTCTTTAGTTTGCTGTCAATTTTTATCCTGGTGAAGTGATTCTGTATTTGTGTCTACATTACAGGCATTCTATGAATCCAAGTTGTTCCTGTTGTTTGCAATTGAATACAATGGTGACTTTTGAAGATACCGCAGTAATTTCACCAATGAGAAAATATCTTCCTATGGATGATGTTGAAGTGCTTGTTCAAAGTGTTCATTTTCTCCTCCACTGTTATTAGGCATCTTCTGAAATCACCATCTTTAGTGTTATAGTTAGGTCTGGAATCAACAGAGCTTTGGTTTAAATTAGGAATAATGTTCTCAGTCTGAGTTGGCAGATACTCACTTTCTCTTCCTTTCAGCAGTTTAACTAGCTAATTTGCATTTAGACATATTTCCACAATTCTCTGATACCTCACCCAGGGAGGCCATTATTCACATAGACCACTGAGCTGGTGTTAACAGGCTCTTCAGCTTACTTGTGGAATCCTGCCTCAACTTGACACAATTTGGATAGTAAACGGTAGTTGTGGCCCTGGGAAGATGATGCCAATTGTTAGGACTCTGCCCACTGCCCAAACTGAGATTAGCTCAATTCATTACGAAGTGGGGGCTTTCAGGATATTCATAATTCAGCTTCTTATTGGAAAGTCTGCTAAGACTTTGTGCTTTGAAATGAAATATAGAGTAGAATTCTGTATCCTCCCTTGCAGTGAACTTGTAGACGGAGAAAGCACTTTATCAGGCGGGAGGGTGGCAGGCAAATATGCTTCCACTTTCTTGCTTCCACCCTGATTAGATTCAGGGCTTCCTGCCCCATCACCATTGAGGCCCTTAAGTGGGTAACTGATGACTGCAGAGTACCTCAGTGTGTAGTAGCTGGTATGAATCCAGTTGTAGGTGGGTTGTACTGCCATTTGAGAGTACAATAGGTAAAGCTGTGCTCCTTTTTGCCTCCTGGCAGAAGGAGAGGGAAGGTTCCTTTTTCAAAGGCACTCAGTACCCATTGAGTGTCACCCGCTGCCTTTGCTGCCGATGCTCCCACAGCCCTTGTCTATTATCCCACTCTGTGGAAGCCATCCTACTCTGACTTACTCCCGGCCTGGCTCATGACTTGATCCAGGCCTCCCAAATGGCTGTTGTTCCCACAGCAACCTCTGGTGACACTTCTGATTGGCTGGCACCCCCCAGAGGGTACAACATCCCACCTTCAGAATCTTGATCCTGGGGAAATGCCGGCTGGTGCCCTCTGAAGTGCCTGATTGATTCATGGTTTTGTGGATCTTCCCCAAAGTGGGCGCTACACATGTAGACTACTATCAGTTATTCCCGTAAGATTGCACTCATAAGGCCTTTTTTTTAACTACTGGGGGGAGAATTTGCAGCTGCTGCATGACTTTAAAATTCACTTTGTAAAACCCTCTTGTTTGAGTGTTTCCATTCCCAACTCAGACTATGATTACTTACTTTAAATCATGCTTCCCTCCTGCTGAAGCATCTTGAGACATATTACTGTATCATTAACAGACACATATATATGTATGCACATGTGTAATATATGTCTGTAAATTATCCCTTCCTGTACATATAGATAGCTCTGCATAGATCTGTACAAGCACACTTTACTGTGACGGAGAACGGAAAGTGCAGTATCCATTTGGTTTCACACTGTATGGTCTGGGAAGTGACCCATTCTGAGCAGCTGTTTAATACTCTGTTGTCTACAGCACACTGTGAGCTGTTTCAGATTCTCCGATCAGTGTGTGCTTTCTCTCTGTGGGCTGGTTGTACATCTGGACCCTCCAGGCTACACCTCTACTGAACTATTGTTTTTTTCTGAAAACCTGCGCTGTTTGGCCAATTAGTCTGTCAGAATACCCTTGTGGCATTCCTTTTTAGATAGGTGAGACTTGAACTCAGACCTTCTGGCCCAGAGGTAGGGACACTACCGCTTTACCACAGGTTCTTCTCCCTCCAAACCTGCATGACAACTTTGGTTTGAAGTAATTTTCAGTGTCAAAAGAGGAAATGACTTAATGTTGCTGCTTTGCATGATGCGACACATCAGATTGAACTAATTGTAAAGCTAGCTGAAAATTTGATTTACCTTACAGCTGAACACATGCAATTGAAAATCCTGCTTTAGTAAAGGGAATGAAACCCAATTTGCATGAATACCACAGCTAGAGTCAAATTCAGTCAACAACATTGAAAATTTTATGTCACCTCCTCAAAAATTAAAATTCCTTTTCATGATGGGAAGCTCCACTTCTAAAAAAATGATGAAACAAAGTCTGACATGAAGCTTCAGAAGATGTTTCAAATATTTAGAAACTCTGTCAGTGCAGAGAAAACGATAGGCTAATGCTTTGGGAATAGCTGGGAATCTGCAGCTAAAATGCTCACACGTTCGGGCTATTTTTTTGATGTTGTAACGGTGCAATTCATCTTTGGCAGTAGCAAAAATAAAAGACATTTGCAAATTGCTAATTTTGGAAAGGAATATCAAGCAGAATTTAGAATGATTTGGCGAATGGCAGTTTCTTGTTTTCAGCTTTTTGGAGTGAATTTTCTGCTGACACTTTTGGCAGAGAACCTTGCCCTTTGGGAATTGGCACCATATGATTATCCAAAATACCAGAAAAATTATGCAGTGGTTGTTCCACGTTTTCAATAGATACCTACAGCTGACAGTTCAAGTTAGCCTGAAACTTTCCTAACAGATCTGCATGTTTCTGTTTAATGTTTTTTTCCCCTCTGAAGATAAGCTCTAACACACTGAGCTTTACATTGGGAAGAGGATAGATGTATTTTCAGGACTTACTGATGACAATCCAGTGACTGTAATATCCAATGCAATGCAGATGTACTGCAGTTAGGATAGAGGGATCTTCCACACCTGATGATTCCTGAGTTTACGTAGCTTCCTGTATCACTCTATCAGGGATCAAAGGCTCTTGTGGTAAAGTGGTAGTATTCCTCCTTTTGGGTCAGAAGATCTGGGTTCAGTCCCACCTGCTGTGGACAAGAGTTGGAACAGGTTTATTGATAAGTACTTTGTGGGGTTAAATGCAACATACCAAATGATTGCCATAGGCATGTCTAGTATAATACTAGACTGGTTATGATCACACTTATCAAATTACTTTGGAAAGTTCAAATTTTCACTAAAAAGTTAAGTGCAGTAGAAGTCAAATGCCTCAGGGTATCTCACCCAACTGGATTTACATGAACCAAATCTGTGGCTGTGAACGTTAACTGTGGACAATGATGGACAGTGTGCAACATCAAGTTGGCTTCGCGATAAGCAGCATACCTGATTTTTCTTTCAGTTGAAATAGTGGGAGGAAAAATATTAGTCAGATGTCTAACGACCATTGAGTTCAATATCTCCTATTTTACACATCACCCAATATTAACATTGTTACCAGTGAGCACCACCAGGCTGATTACTAATGGAAGGGCATTACTGATGAATCTGTTCCTGTTTTCACCTGAAGCCCATTGGAGAACCTTTGGTAGGGTTATTACAGCTTGCACAGAGAAAGTGACCCAACTGACATGTCCCTGCTTCACAAGACATCCTGCTTAGTTTGGAAAGAGGATAGATACATATTCGGAACTAACTAGTGAAAATCCAGTGAAGCTAAATCCAATGCAACAAGGGTGTATTTTGTTAGGGGGAGTAGGCATCTTACACAACTTACCCATCTTCCTTTATCCTGTGGAATTCTCTGCAACAGGAAGCAGTTGAGGCCAAAACATTATATGCTTTCAAGAAGGAGTTAGCTATTGTTTTAGGGCTAAAGAGATCAAAGGACATGGAGTCAAAGTGGCATCAAGCTACCGAGTTGGATGATTAGCTGTAATCAAATTGAATGGCAAGTAGACTTGGGGGGCCGAATGGGCTCTCCCCATTCCTATTTTCTGTGGTTCAGCAGATTGAGGTCAATGTGTAAACCCTGCTGTCACTCACCTGAGATCAGCTAAGTTAGCCCAGACTTTACAATCTTTATGATCTGTGTAGCTCACCTACTCAGAAAGGAAATTATTTGGTCTTTCTAATAGTATTTCCAGCCATGTTTTGGTGGGGAGGTAGAAACAGAGAGGGAACAGCAGTCAAAAACAAACAACCCACCAGCTATTTCCATTCCTGAAGAAGGGTCTAGGCCCGAAACGTCAGCTTTCCTGCTCATCTGATGGTGCTTGGCCTGCTGTGTTCATCCAGCTCTACATCTTGTTAACCCACCAGCTTGTTCATGGAGGCCCAGAGACACAGGTCAACTACTATTCCAAAGACTAAAGTAAAAGACAGGCTAAGCATATAATTGGACTTCAGAAATCTAGCCTTGAGAATTAAATGTTATATTGAAGCAAAATTAGATATTGTTTAATGGAAACTATTGAAGTTTTGTATCTGAATTTAGGTATCAATAACACTAGTAAATTTATTTCAAAGAAAAGCACAAAACAGTTTTTAAGTCAATGCCATAAGGAAACATGAGAAGTTTATGGTGGACTTTGTAGACAATTAGCCCTAATTAGACTAGACTGCGACACCTTGTAATACACAAACCACCATCGCATCCCTTCTGTCAAATTCCAATTATCCCTTCGTCTTTTGTCTCCTCTCTGTAGCAATCCTAACTCTATCCATTTTCTCATAGTCACAGTCCACAAGCATCACTTCCCTATTCCTGGAAGTGTATATGCTTGTCATTGGTGGAAGCCGTTCACAGTCTACAGCGGAGAATCCTTGATGTTTCACTTTGATTGTTGGTCTCTTTACTGGAAACATTCCTTATCACCAATCCGCATCAGTTTCACTATTCAGGCTGTCATGACGACACTATCTGATACTTTCCAGGGAGTACCCTGATTTCCTTTAAAATTTCTTGTAATTGTGGAAGATTCCCAATAGTCTCTACTTTGGAGTCAACTGTATATGTAGATGCTCACTGTCTACCATGTGGTCTAGATCCCAGCCCTACAAATGGGGCTGAACGAACAACCTACAAGAGGTATCTCAAAGCATTAGTTTTATACCATCAGAAGATTCCACATTTCAAGTGGAAGGACAGACTCACCAACAACAGTGATCTCTCACAAACAGGCATTAAAAGCGTCAAGGCTATGATCATTCACCATCAGCATTGTTGGGTAGGTCATATAGCTAAGATGTCAGATACCAGACTCCCAAAGTAGGTCTTCTGTGAGCTTATTAAGGGCAGGAGCACTGGAGGAGGACAGGAGAAGCATTTCAAGAATGTGCTGAAAGCCAGCAGGAAGAAGTGGAATGCTGACATCAGTGGTAGGGAAACTATTGGAAACTACTGAGGGGCAGAATTAGTCTCCCCTTGGATTACCAAGGATAGTCAGCATGGGTCAATAAATGTGGAGCTGGAAAAGCACAACCGGTCTGACAGCATCCGAGGAACAGGAACACACTGAGAGCAGATGCGGTGGAGGCGGAGGAATTGCAAGTATGGGATAGAATTTTTGCTGGAAGGTGGGTGAAAGGAGGCGTAGTCAAAGTAATTGTGGGATTCAGTGGGTTTGAAATGGATGTCAGTGGTGAGTTGGTTACTGGAGATGGAGGTGGAGAGGTCCAGGAAGGGGAGGAAGGTGTCAGAAATGGTCCAGGTGAATTTGAGGGCATGGTGGAAGATGTTGGTGAAGTTGATGAACTGTTCGAGCTCCTCGTGTGAGCACGAAGCAGCACCGATATACTCATCAATATAGCGGAGAAAGAGTGGGGGATGGTGCAGGTGTAGTTGTTGGAGAGAGACTGTTCCATGAATCCTACAAAGAAGCAGGCATAGTTCTGGCCCATGCGGGTACTCATAGTCACCCTGTGGTTTGTAGGAAGTGGGAGGAATCAAAGGAAAGCGCATGGCTTTGTCAGGTGGAGATCATGTTTAACAAATTTGATTGAATTTTTCAAGAAGGTGACTAGGTATGTACATGAGGTGTGTTGTAGTCTTCGTGGGCTTCAGTAAAGTTTTTGACAAGGTCTAGCATGGTAGGCTAGTTAAGAAACTGTGAGCTCAAGAAATCCAGTGCAACTTTGCCAATAGGATCTAAAATTGGTGGCAAGAAGCAGAGGTGATGGTTGAAGGGTATTTTTGTGACTGGAAGCCTCTGTCTAGTGGCATACCACAGGATTCAGTGCTGGGCCTCTTGTTGTTTGTGGTGTACATTGATGATCTAGATATCAACGTTAGAGGTAGATCAGTAAGTTTGCAGATAACACAAAAATTAGGCGTGCGTTAACTATAAAGGAGGAAAGCCTTAGGCTACTCAATGATATAAACAGGCTGGTCAGACGGGCTGAACGGTGGCAAATGGAATTTAATCATGAAAAGTGTGAGGTGATGTGTCTTGGGTAGACAAACAAGGCAAGCGAGTACATGTTAAATGGTAGGAGCCTAGAAAGTACAGAGAATCCGAGGGACCATGGTGTGCTTGACTATAGATCCATGAAGGCAGCAGAACAGGTAGATAAGGTAGTTAAGAAGTCGTATAGAATGTTTGTCTTTATTAGTCAAGGCATTGAATACAAGAGCAAAGAGATTATTATAGTGCCGGTATATATGTTTAGTAAGGCCACAGCTAGAGTACTGAGGAGTACTATACAGCTGCAGTTCTAGTCACTATACCATAGGAAGGATGTGATTGTACTAGAGTTTAGTCCAGAGGTGTGTGATAACATTCTGAATAAGTTGACTAAAAAATATCTACAGGGCTGTGGGCCACGTGCTGGAAAATGGGATTAGAATAGTTAGATGTTTGATGAATGGTGAGGTCACTGGACACGATAGGCTAACGGGCCTTTTCCATGCTGTTGGGACTCTATGACTCTCTATGACATCGACGTCTGAGATACTCTTTTCCTGGACTGAGCCAGATGGAAGCATAACCTG
>JAHRHZ010000020.1:50409167-50488846 GCA_024137785.1 Ginglymostoma cirratum | reverse complement strand
TAATCATCCTTGCCAGTGAGGAATTGCCAATAATAATGTATATGATCTGTTTCTGCATGCCCCACAATTCCTTGCGAAGCGTTTTGGGACATCTAAAACATTCACTGCTCATTCTTTCTCCCTTTCTTTTATTATCTACTTCCTCTTTCATTCATTATTACTTTCTGTTCTTTCCTTTTTTTCTGCCTCCCATTCCTTATGTAGAGTGATAAAGACATTGAATGTAAACAGAATTTTAAATATCTGTAAAATGGGGATAAGCTTTCCGAAGAGTGTCCAGGACGTGATCAGCATTTTACTTGTGGTTAATTTTTAAGCTGTTTTTTTTCCATTAGTAAGTACTTTGTTTTAGGAGTAGGCCTGTAAAGGGCATTTTAAAAGTCCTTGTAATTCATTTATGATTAAATCATCTAACTACAAGAGTAAAGTAACGATGTCAGAGCAAAGAATTTGAAGGCACAATTTTTCCTGAAGGTCAGTGAAAGAAAATGATTATTGTGTACGACTGGAGTCATGATTTATGATCCACAGGAAAGATTGGTGGTACATGCCAAAGTTTCAGTGCAAAATTGAATGCAACAGGGATGACTATACAAGTTCTGGCTAAACTAGGAATTTACAAGGAATTCACTTCAGCCAGATTTGTATATAAATTAATTTGACTTTATTTATTTTCATAGCCTTGGTAGTATTTTTGAATACTCAAATTGCACTGTTTTTGCTGTTTGGATCAACATTTCCTGCTAACTTTATGTTAAGAGCACTTTGTTGATTTATTTAAATTTCAGATAGATGATCATGTGAAATTTTAATGATTATGTGAAAAGACTCAAGTATCCCAAATGAGCTTCTACACTGAAATGAAATAATCTCGTTCCTCACCAACTGTTTCTTTACATTTGTCGGTTTTACATGTCTTTGGGCGGTTTGTGACCTTTGGGAAGAACCTCATGGCTTTGTCACTTAAAAAAATATTGGCGATTTCCTACGAGACCTGCAAATTACCCAGAAGACAGTGCTGGACATGACCTGAAAGCCATGCTTTTCAAACAAGTACCCTATTGATGTGCACATAGGCCTCCCAGGACATTGGTTACGGTCCAAATTTCAATTCTATCCCACAGGAAAAAAAATGTAAGTGTTGAAGGCCATTCCACTTGGCTCATTTTTAAAGAGATCATGGCTATTTCCATGGTAAGATAGTTAGAGTTGCGATTTTGATGGCCAGTAAATAAACTAATACAGCAAGTTTGTGTGGGGCTGGCTCCACATAATCACAAGAATGGCTTTATTCCAAACATCAGAGTTCTAATAACGATCATTACTAATCTGGTAGAGCCCTGGTTAGTGGAGAATTTTTGATTTAGAAATGCAGTACTGTACTAAAGTACCTCCTGGCTTGCTGTGGTGCCACAAAAGTATTAAAAACAGCTCTTTATACATATTTATATCTATCTATTTAAAGATGGCTGCTGTAATCATGTGACTAGCTGAGCAGAAACCTTCCAAAAACTTGACAGAAACCAAAATCAGCATGTTGTGTACGAAATAACTCCACAGAAGCCAGTATCCCATCACCAAGTCACCCTTTATTTACACGTCAAGTCCTTGACTTGAGTACTGCCTCTTCAGAGCCAGCTCTCAGACTACCAGAATCTCTGACACTGCTCTTTTTATCTGTCAGCCAGGGATCCCTGATTGAACCAGATTAACGGCCCCAATTAGGGAACTCATATTCACTGAGGTCTAGCTGTCTGACCTCCTTACAATCACTACAGTGTACCTCCTGGTGGGTCTAGAATACGAACTATTGTGATATAGTCTGTCACAGAGACAAAGGGCTCCCCAAGAAAGATCCCTACACAATAGAACTAAGTTACCTTTCTCCTACAAGAAATTGTGTTCATAGCTTTTGTTTTCTTTATTCATTCATGGGATGAGGGCGTCACTGGCCAGGCAGCATTTATTGCCCATCCCTAATTGCTCAGAGGGCAGTTGAGAGTCAACCACATTGCTGTGGGTCTGGAGTCTCATGGAGGCCAGACAAGGTAAGGATGGCAGTTTCCTTCCCTAAAGGACATTAGTGAACCAGATGGGGTTTTCCTGACAATCGACAATGGACTCATGGTCATCATTAGATTCTTAATTCCAGATATTTTATTGAATCCAAATTCCACCATCTGTCTTGGTGGGATTTGAACCTAGGTCCCCAGAATGTTATCTGGGTCTCTGCATTAACAGTCCAGTGATAATACCACTAGGCCATCGCCTCCCCAACTTTCCACTGAAGCAATTGCCTATGGCCCATCTGAGTGATTAACTGTTTTGCAAGACTTTGTCTTGTTGGCAACTTTTTCCTTCGCCACCACCAAGGAATCTTGGTCAAGTGACTCCCACAGTATGAACCCAGCTTTCTTTAAATTATGCAATTTTGAAATGGCTGGCAGTTAAGGAGTCAGGATCATTGCATACGATACCTTCCGACAATATCATAACCCATAACTCCAGAGCACAAAAAGAAAGCCACCAACATGCATTTATGCTCTCTGCAAGTCATCAACTTTTGTTCATCAAAACAGTGAAGCAGAAGTTATATTTCAAAAAGAAACATTCCTCAGGAGACCTTTGAAGAGATTCTTAAAACAATGTCTGTCAGCAAACTGCTGACTAGCCAGTCAACCATTTTCACAAAGGAATTCCAGACTGCTAATTCCATCTTTGGACTTTTGGACTTAATCATTAAAGCAAGCACATTAAGACAATGGTATTCCTTCATTGCTCTGTAATTAAATTGTTGCTAATTGAACAATCTCTTTATTCTTTCTGATTTGATTTCTCCTTGTATATTTGTGAGCATGCCTGTGTTTTGAAATGTTTCTCCCCTGCCCCTCATCTAAGAGTGTGTGAACTTCAGGTAAACTTAACAGTGTCGTTACAGTCCTTACAAATCAGTGTTCACAAGTGTTCAAAATATTCCCTCATTATTTAAAAAGGGGAAATGTTAAATCACAACCTGCTTCTATAAAGGTGGTTAAAAATAGGGAACTTACAACTTAAAACTTGTGATCTGTGCTTAACACGTGTAAGTGACTTCTACCATATTGGACTTATTGCAGGCATCCATCTTATAGCCATTTTAAGTGAAAACCCAGCACAAAATGATTATTTTCCTATTAGTTTGTAGCATGGTTTCAGAGTGGAGCTGTGACAAAGTGTTGAATAGATGTACGGGAGAGCAGCTAGCAGAAGATGAACACAAGTATATGCAGAGCTGTTGAAAGTTGACAATAGCCATGTGAAAAAGAACAAAGTCGCAGGTCACAGCCGAAAGCATCAGGTAAATCACAATAACTACAGTCCTTGTGACACCCTTCCCCCCCAACTTGGGTTGAAATGAAGCAGAACCAGCATTTCTTTACTTGCTGTTGTAAAATTATGAAATTGCAACAATTTGATCAACAAATCAGAGCAGCTATGAGCCACCATACACTATCATTACTAGGGAGAGACTGTTATAGAATGTATTCCACCCTGAATTTTTCTGACAACTCAAAAGAACAGAAATTTTAAAAGACTTGAAGGCATGCTTTGAACCAAAGTAAACAAAACTTATGAATATTATGTGCAATTATTAGGGCCCAAGGTGAGAAAGAGTCCATTGATAAATATCTGAATGCATTGACTCAGCTTGCAGAATTCTGTGAATTTGCGTAACTAAAAGATTATCTAGTTAGAGGCTGGATTGGTTTGGGTGTAAGAGATCCTGCGTACCTATTGAGAGAGGAGAAACCTACTCTCAGGAAGCAGTCAACATGCACAGAATTGCTTCGAATAAATGTTAGCAGCCTTAGCATATCCATGTCAGAATAGAGCAGCTCTTGGATTATGCTCATAGATATTCCAGGCCAAAAGGGCAGAAAGACAATGGACAAAGACGCAGGATGCAAAAACTGCAGAGGACATCACATTAAGGAAAAAAAGGCATGTTCCAGTGTGGGAAATGCAGTGTGGTCACTGTAGGAAGCTACATAATTTTGCACACAAGTATCTGCTGAGAGGAAAGCCCAACAAGCAGGTACAGATAGCCCCTGGAGAGATGTCAGTTGGAGATTTTGATGAATTACTCTACACCATATAACAAGCTGGTTCAGTCAGTTCATTAGCTGACAAATGATTTGTGATTGTTGGAGTGGTGGAGAAAGAAGTTACGTCAATGTGAAGCATCAGATGAACACTGGTGCAATATGCAACATTTAGAAGGCTTAGTAAAGTGGCTCAACATGGTGATCCTAAAAGGAAGTCCTTGGTAGTGAAGTTGAGGCTATATAGTAGCCCTGTACTCATGCTGAGAGGACAAATTACAATGGGAGTCCAATGCAATAGCATGAGCAAATTTCAGGAGTTCCAGTTCACGAACAGCAAGCAAAAGCCACTCATTTCAGCCACAGTAAGTGCATGTCTTGCTCTGGTAAAGTGTGCCAAAAGAGATCTGCACCATGTCATAGCACACAAAACCATTGACAGATCTTACAGCAGTACAACAATATGTTTAAAGGATGATGATGTCTTTTTGAAAAATATCATTTTGGAGTCATGAGAGTAGAAGACCAATTTGGCATCTTCTGAGGAACAGTCCAGCTGCCCGAAGCTGAGCCTGAATGACGATGTAGGAGAACTGGACAAAGGAGGGAGCAATTGAGGAAGTGAGAACTCCTACAGAAAGGATAAGTGACGTGGTTGGCAGTGAAACTACCTGGAGAACGAAGAGTATGCATTGAGCAAATTGATCTAAATTAAGCTCTAAATAGATCTCACTACCCCATCCTAACTACCAAAGGAATTTTGCCACAAATCAGAAAGGAAAATAAATCAGCACTCTAGACACTGGGAAGTGAAGCTGGATGGAAGCAACAGCTTTTTAAACTATATTCTGGATGTCCTTCAGGAACAACATATAGTTGCATGTGCTGTTTGGCATTTCCATGGAAGAGCTGCTACTAGAAGATGAACGCAGGTATGAACAGAAAGCTGAAAGTTGACAAAAGCCACAGGAATTCACAGAATGCAAATACCATTAGTTGGTAATCATCCTGGAATGGTAGCTCTAATTAATGGATAGAGGGACACAGTAGAAGAAGCTTTTGCTGATCACAATAAAATTCAAGTATGTCTGCCAGGCCAAGCTCACCAGACGAATTTGAACGAAGGAAAAGGACAATTAAAGATGCCTGAAGTAAAGTACATAGGTTATATACTGACAATGAAATGTTTTTGCCTGGATCCCCAAGGGCGAGTACAGTGACCAACAGACGTAAAAGCAGTGCAACTGTTTGTTGAATTCATCGCTTATTTAGCAACATGGTATTTTTTTTAACGAATATGTGTAGTCTAAACATTGAGAAATGCTATTTGACAAGCACATTGCTGAAGAATGTTCTCTGCTGAGGACTTTGTGTGGTGCAGAACTGTTTCTAATGTGGTTTTGGATTGAGATAAAGAGACAGCAGCTCTAAGGAAGTCACTTTGTCGATTTTAAATGTACTGTTAATTGTGTTCGTATGTTGCATCTGTCTAAATGAGGTAATTTAGTTTTTGTTTTGTTAATTTCTAACCTGGCTCAGAAATGGAATCTACTTGTCTTTGATCAGAGTCTCTGCAAATCATTGAAATATCTTCCAATGAGAAGATGTTAAGTATAATGTTATTATGTAGAATATACCTGTGCATTCATTAAGAAGGCTGTTCTCTACCATATCTCAGCTAAATAAAGTACAGAAAGAGAAATAATGTTTAATGTTGTGATGTAGTGAGATTGTACATTATTTGGCCCACACAATGATTATAGGATGGAAGGGATGAAGGGATGGGAGAGAGGAGAGTGGGCGCTGGGGGGGATGGAGATAGGAGATAAAGACAAAAGGAGATATTGGAATGGGAGTGGGAGCGAAAAATGCAGGGAGAATGAGAGAGGGGGAGGGAAATGGCGGGAAGAAAGGGTAATGGAGGAAAATGAATGAAAAGGCAGATGAGAGGAGCTAAGTGGAAGAAAATGGGGAGGAAGGACGAGGGTGGAGAAGGTCAAAGGGGTTATGCAAAGAGAGAGAAGAGAAGTAGGAGGGGGAGAGAAAGTAATGGAATGGAGATAGATAGGCAGATTCTGGAGTGAGGAAAATGGAATGTGATGTCCATTGGCAAAGTTGTGCATTCTAAAGCATATTCACAACATCATTGTGCATTATCTAAAGGACGTTGGCATATAATCTACGTATAAGATGTTAAAATCAGATTGGCAGTTGTAACTCAGATGTGGAGTTTCTTCATAAAATAGTTTCTTAGAGCAGCACGTTTTTGAACCATCCACAAAGTAGGTGATACTGGTCTTGGTATTGTGCACCATGACAGGATTAATTCATGATCTCAAGGTTAAGGCACCTCCAGGTAGCAATGCCCACAAAATGATTGAATTTAATATCCAGTATGAAAGTTAGAAGATTGAGACCAAGACTAGTACTTTAGACCTAAATAAGGGTAACAGTGAGGGCGTGGTAGCTAAGCTAGCTGAAGTGAACTAGCAAACTAAGTTAATGTATAACTCAATTCAGACATGGTGTCAGACTTTTAAGGGTATATTTCAGAATATTCAGAATGACTATACTCATCCAATAAAGAAAAATTCTAAGGACAGGACCCATCATATTTGGATAATTAAAAAGATATTAGTAACAACATCAAACTTAAGGAAATTACATATAACTGAGCAAAGTAAAGGGGAGGCGATGGCTTAGTGGTATTGTCACTGGACTGTTAATCAAGTGACCCAGTTAATGTGCTAGGGACCCTGGTTCGAATCCCACCACAGCAGATGGTGGAATTTGAATTCAATAGATATCTGGAATTAAGAGCCAAATGATGACCATGAATCCATTGTCAATTGTTGGAAAAACCCATTTGATTCACTAATGTCCTTTAAGGAAGGAAACTGCCATCCTTACCTGGTCTGGCCTACATGTGACTCCAGACCCACAGCAATGTGGTCTACTCTGAACTGCCCTTAGGCAGTTAGGCATGGGCAATACATGCTGCCTAGCCAATGACACCCTCATCCTATGAATGAATAAAGAATAAAAAAGTTGGGTTGCCGGCCAGATGACTGGTCAGAATATAAATATCAGTAGAAAATGACTAGAACATTCAACAGGAGGAAGAAATTAGGGTATTATTATTACTAAGAAATTAGAGGAAGCTATCTAGGAATATAAAAATGGATAGCAAGAATTTCTGTAGATACTTGAAAAGGAAAAGAGGAAGTTCAGTGAGTCATCTGGAGATGGAGACTGGGGAGTTAATAGTAAATAAGAAGGAAATATGGATGAAATGTTTTGCTCTGTCTTCACAATAGAGGATAGAAAGAAATACTCTACTAATAGCTGGAAATCAGGAGGTGAAGCAAAAGAGGAACTTAGTGGAAATCAAAGTTGTTACTTTTAGTTACTTTCTGGGCGATTAGGAATAGGCAATAAATGCTGGCCAATCAAGTGGATTGTTTTTTTTCCTGGATGGTGCCACATTTCTTGAGTGTTGAGAAGAGCTGCACTGACCCAGGCAAGTGGAAACCATCCTATCACACTCCTGACTTGTGCCTTGTAGATGGTGGACAGGCTTTGGGGAGTCAGGAGATGAATTACTCCCAGGCACTGACCTGTTTTTGTAGTCACTCTATTTCTATGGCCAGTCCAGTTCAATTCCTGGTCAATAGTAACCCCGGGATATTGATAGTGGGGGATTCGACAATGACAATGGCACCGAGTGTCAAGCTGATGGTTAGATTCTCTCTTGTTGGAGATGTCCACTGCCTGGCACTTGTGTGATGGGGATGTTACTTGCTCCACTTGGATATTTTTCCAGGTCTTCCTGCATTTGAACATGGACTGCTTCAGTACCTGAGTCATCGTGAGTGGTACTGCACACTGTGCAATCCTCAGTGAACATTCTCATTTCTGACCTGATGATGGAGAGAGGGTCAGGGATGAAGCATCTGAAGATAGTTGGGCCTAGAAGACTATTGTGAGAAACTCCTGCAGTGATGTCCTGTAACTGAGATGACAGATCTCAAACAACCAGAATCATCTGCCCTTGTGTTTGGTGTGACTCCAACCAGTGGAGAGTCTTCTCCCTGTTTTCCATTTGCTCTAGCTTTGCTAGGGATCTTTAATGCCACACGTGGTCATATATGGATTTGATATCAAGGTCAGTTATTCTTACCTCTTGGGAGCTCAGCTGTTTTGTCCAAATTAAACCAAGGCTGTCATGAATGACAATTGTGAAATCAGAACATGCTTATTCTGAGTATTCTGAAATATCCCCATAAATGTCTAATGCAGTGGCTGAATTGATTTATATCTAAGTTTAGCTGAGCTGTTTTGTCCATATCTAAACCAGGGCAGTAATGAATGACAATTGTAAAACATTCAATTAATCAGCACAATTGATCTCTGCAATGGAATTTATTTCCCCTTTTCCTTTCCATTTAAATATATCCAGTGATGTATTTTACAATGATAACCTGATAGAGTGTTGTTAATTCTGCTGAAAATAGATTTATCCAAAACCACACTTTTAATAAAAGGGTTCAGTTCTCCCCCTATGACTGGCTCTTAAATCACGAAAAAGGACTCTAAAAGAAACCTTACTAAATCATGTATTAATTCCATTAATCAATTTCTTAGTAAATTAAAATTTAACTTGTAAAAACTTTTAAAATGTTCCTATTTGTGCCTGTGAATTTTTTTCTTTTTGATTTCGCTTTGCGCATGCAAACAAGTGGGAACTCTCACCCAATATTTTTAACTCCTAATACATCCTTTTCCTCAAAAGCAGTGGCAATGCCTCTAAAATGATCCCATCTTTACAACTGAAGATAGTAAAGGACACCACATATAATTGTCAAACAATTTATTTAAAGTTGCTGCCCTGAATATATCCTCCTACCAGCAATAGAACTGTACCACCTTAACTTTCTTCTCTCAGCTCTTCAGCCTAAACTACAGAGACAACCCAATGCTTTGAGCAATTGCTCTTTTTCTCACCTTGCATAATGTTTTAGTTTTTGACTATAACTTGAATTCAAAAAAGCAAGAAGTCAAATGAAACCGTTAACAGAGAGAGTTAAAATGAAAATTCCATTTACAAACCCAACATAAGGCTAGAGTGCAAAACATTTCCATTAATATTAAATTATTAACTGACATGACAATCTGTCATGATGGCTGATCAGAATACAGTGAATGTAGCAAGGTCAGCCAGGTGGACCTCGTACAATATGAGTTCCCTGAGTGGAGCTGTTAAACTGGTCCAATCAGGGAGCCCTGACTGACAGATAAGAACAGGAGTGTCAGACATCGTGCCCACTTTCACAGCCGGCTCTGAGGGGGCTAGATCAGTGTCATGGACTCTCCACATGTAAATAAAGGGTGAATTGATGACGGGATACCAGACTCTGGAGTTATTTTACACTTTTAATTCCAAAATGTATTTTTAAAAATAGACTGTGACAGCCGGAAAAAGGCTGGATGTAAATTCACTGATGCCTGGTAAAATTCTGTTATGCAACTGTAGAATGCCAAGGAAACTTCAAACAGAGAGATAGAGAAATAACACTAAAAAGATAATGAAGGGGTTGACTACTTTGCTCCCTTTCAGTATAAAGCCCTTTGAGGAATATACAAAAAAAAGCATTAAAAGCAGGTTGTGACTCTGCCCTTTGTTAATTGAAGAAGGTGTACTACCATAGGTTCGAGTGCTAGTGTGCTGAGAAGGTCACAGCTGAAGAACTGCCCACTAGTCATCCCCTGTGTTGCAGGTAAAAACAATCTTTTACTCTGAGTGCTAGAAGCCAACAAGCCAGCAAGCCAGTTAGTAGGAAACTGGAAAAGAAGAACCCTCGCTCTGAGTACTGCCATCAAAAGGGAACAGGTCAAAAGGATTTTGATTAACTACAAAACCATGAATTCAAAATTAGATTGTTCAATTATCAACATTCTACTGTCTACTCTTTAAGTATCACCCAGAGATACTGATCCATTTTTGGACTCAGTTCTTGTTTGTAACCTGTGTGTATGCATGTTGTCTCATCATTTCTTCTGACATTTTGGAGCTAATAAACTGATTCTTACATTAACTAAAGAAAGTTTGGCTAAATTTATTCCTTTTAAAACAAATTCATTTGCTCTGGGAGAAAGCCATTTAGAGGGGAGGAATCCTTTTTCAAGAAATTTTGTTGCAAACAGTTGAAGGGGTGAGGGAATAAAGAAGGGGAGCCAGTTCGTCACTCCTCACGCGGGAGCTTAATGGTTTGGTATATCCAACTTGAACCATAAAGACTTAGGGAACCTTGCCCGGGGTCTGGTAACACTTTATGGTCACAGTGGAGTAAGAAGTCTTTGGACTCAGCCAATCTTCAAGACTACCTTCAGCTGCCTAAGAAAGCTGATATGAAGGTCCTTGTGTATAAGGAAGTCATCCTTCTGCCTCTTCCATTTGACTTTGACATGGGACTGCATATAAATGCCACCTCAAAGCTCTTGAGAAGTACCATCAAGGCCCTTTGAGACAGATTCTCTGCATCAGCTGGGAGGACAGCTCTACTAACATCAGAGTCCTTGAAGCCATAACGGCAATGAGGACATGATCACTCAAAACCAACTTCGCTGGCTGGCCATGTGCTTAGGATGCCTGAGTTCTACCTGCTAAAGCATATCTTCGCCCAGCTCAAGGAAGGCACTTCAATGAGAGGATGACAAAGATAGTGTTTCAAAGACTTCCTGAAGGCTTCCCTCAAGAAATGCAACATTATTGTCAATGCATGAGAGATGCTCGTTCAGAAGAAACCAACTTGGATGAAACTCCTGTATGAAGGGACACAATTCTTCAAGAACATCCATTGGAAAGAGAAGATGCAGACAATGAAAAAGAGAAAGGAATGCCCGTGATTTCAAGACCAAGGACCAATTCCACCTCCTGACAATGCCTGCCAAGTGTGCGGTCGGAGATGTGGGCCTTTGATCAGACTTATCAGCCACACAAAGACTCACAGAACGCACAGGTGGTGACATGGGATCTCCTAGGCAGAAAATCACATTTGTCAGTAATTGGTTGCTGATAATGGTAATTGTCACAGTGCATCCTTAATTACAAGACTTTTAATTAGTCATTTTCTGGCAACTTCATTAGAATCCAAACTGTAGAAACGGCTCCAAAAACTGCCCATCTATAAAAACAGGATGAGAAACAGAAATACAGATTTGTTCACGAGTCTACTGGCCTTGTGACGTGTTTATAATCAAGGAATATGAACATTTAAATGGAAACTCTTTCCTGCTTTGTTGAAAAAGCAGTTTATATATGTTCAATATTTTTCAAGGAATAATCGTTTGAAAAATGCCTGTTAATTCAAAGAATTGTGCCTATCATATTGCCACAGTTACCCAATTCCATCATATTATCTACGCCAAATGCCTGCCAACTGTGCCAGGCCATATGATTGCATGCTTTATGTATAATTTCTTTTATACCATCCCCTTCTCTCCCATTCATTCCATCTCACCTCTATGGAACTATTCTCTCCAGCCAGGGAACCTTTGTCCTTGCCTCCCACTATTTCTGTTTGCTGTCTTCAGAGCCTGTACTTCCTCATCCACCAGGCGCAGTCCACTAATAGATGTTTTTAAACTGACCAAATTGTCCAAACAGACAAAAGTTGGGTATTATCATAGATCTGAGAGAGGGAGATAATTGCTCACACCCACATAAACAATGTTTTGAGAATAACAGAATATACTTGAGAATAACTTCAATATTATTAAAGAATACATCTCAATTTCTTTCACATCAGTTTCTCCTCACTATACTGAATTTGTAGAATTTGAGTACAGGCAATGAAAGAATTGTGATGGATATGAAAATAAATCTCTGTGAACACTGCCATTTGAGTTCACTCAATTTGGCTTGTAGCTGCTTATGTTGAAATAAGAAGTCAGCAGAGTCTGTCGGTGAAATCAGGCACCACAAATACCACAAGAATGAATTGATGATAAAGCCAGAACTCTGAAATGAGCAGTAAGGTATTAATTAACAAAATGAAAGGAACATTAATTACACTAATATTTGATCTTTAATTGGATGCAGGCTGTACATGATTATTGCAAGGAAAAACCTTGAATAGGAAATGGGAGCTAAACAGTTAATGTTGGGATTGTATTAAAAGCATTTTATCCACATCTTTTAGGTCTTTTGAAATGACTTGTAATTGGCTGTATATGTCTGCCAGAGAGTCAAAACAGGAAACTAGAAAGGCTATAGACTCCTCCCAACTCTACTTGGCTGTGCGTAGAAGGGTATCTTAAATAGCAGGCTTCAGTGTTTAAATTGTGGTGACAATTTGACTGCTCTGACAAAGCATTCAGCAGCACGGGTACAGGAACATGTGCCAATTGAATTAAATTTATTACTTCAGCCTCCTGTGCTGTACTATGCAGAGGCTGCATCTCACCCAAAACTTAACTGGCTGTGTTATAACCTCACTCAAGTCTTGCCTATCCATCACCTGTTCATTGACTTGAATTGGTGCTTGATCTCACAATGACTCCAGTGTAGAACTCTCATCAACGTATATTTGGTATGTGCCAGCTACTCTGCTCTGAACCAAGTCCATACTGCTAGATCCAATTGCAAAATGGTACCTGGTAAACATTGTCTACTCCATAAATCTTGCCCTTTGAGACTCATAATCTTTAAATCAGAGATAATGCATTAATAGGTGCAGAAGGCACTTTATTCGCATGGAGTACAGTGGAAATCTGGAATGTCCCGTTCCCCAGCCCTCTCTTCAGTTCCATTGCAAACAGCTAGAATGCAATTTTGACACAGAGAGCAGATTTTTGCATACAAAGGAAACCAAAAGAAGTTAACCATGTTTGAGAGGCTAAATGACCTTTTCCTATTCCTTTGTATGAATGACCAGGATTTTCCACGCTTAGTGAAGGAGGGGCCTGGCACAAACAAATTTGGGTAGTCCCAGAAAATGACATTGGATTGGATCTCCTTTTTGACTTTCCCCAGGGCAGGTTCTAAGTCCTGTGGTGATTTATTCCCTCCCAACCGTCGGGTCCAACAGGAAAGCAGTTGAGGTAATTAAAAAGGCAATTAAGGGCATTGTTAACCATGACTTCCTTATTTTCTAACAGTACAGTTTGCATGCTGTGTCTGCACTTTGTCAATGTCGCTGAGGCAAGTGCACAGCTGGAAGAATTTCTTCACTGAATCTGAAAACCTGTGAAGGCTTTGATCAGTTACGCTGAAGAGTTCCAGCAATGGCCATTAAGAAATTGCTTCACAAAGCAATTCTTCCTTCAGATAATGTATTAACTTCATGACAGGTGACCGCCAATTTCTTGAAAGGTACTTTACCTGTCTAGCACCTCATTTGTTTTCAATTGCTCTTCCCAGCTGGGGTGTATATGCATTGCTGATGATATTGTGGTGATGGGCAAAATCAACGAAGAGAACAATTAAATTCTGCACCCACTGATGATGGGACTTTATCAAAATGAAATCTCAAGTGACTATTGGTCAGATTAACTTCTTTGACTGTATCTATTTCCATTCTGGAGTATGCGCTCTCCCAGGCAAAATCCGAAGTGTACAACACAACCTTCTCCCTAGGACAAAGAACAACTGAAGAGATGCCTTAGACTTGTTGACGAGCGAGCACAATGTGTATTGTACTTTGCCAATAAAGCATCATTGCTAAGAGAGCTCTTAGGGCAGACTGTTGCACATGTATGGCAGGAGAACCATTGATATATGACCAGGCATTGTCAGAAGAGTGTTTTTTTCCAAGGGAAGGAACAGTGTTGGAGGTCAGTGCATCTCAAAAGAGGGCTAGGAGTGTTCATCATGAAAGTTGGCAAATCAATTGTATTTGGATCCAAATGTCTATTGCAAGTGCAATCCAATTATTCAAATATAGAGCATGAGAGACTTGTTCTGGTATTCAGTATCACAAAATTCCAAACATACCTTCTCAGTCAGCAATTCATCATCCAACTGATCACCAATTACTTGAGACGATTTGGCACAAGCTACTGAAGAATGTGCACACCCAGACTAAAACTGCTTTTGATAAAGGTACGGGGTTATCTGTTACCAACCTAATAGTAAAATGGTTACTTGTGACATACTGAGCAGATTATCAAATCCGAATAAGAATGCAGAAATTCCACTAGCATTAAAAATGGTTGGTGTAGACATCGATATAGAGGATATGTTCAAGATCAAACTAATAAGATTTGGTTAGCACAAATGCAACCAACTTCAGGAAGAAATCACACATGATTTGTGACTGAAAGCTCTATGGAAGGTTACGATAAAAGTGTACTTTATAAAGGGAAATAGGGGCTTGTACCTAAAGCCCTTCGCCAGGACATATGGTAAGTGACGTCAATGATATATGAGACGCTGACACAGGATGCTGTGTATTGGCCAGAGATCAACAATGATATAAAGAAGACATTGAGGATGTGAACAACATGCCAGAGTTACTAACTACATTGATATGAAGAATGTCACCACCCTCATGAGATTCCATTGTACCCCTAGTCTACAATTGCTTTAAAATTTATTTATGATTTACGGCAATGATTTTCTCCTAGTTGCTGTCTCCTTTTCCAAGGCACCAGTCATCAGATAATTGAAAGATACTTTGAATGCATCCATGGCAGACACAATGTGTACAAAATTCAGTCTATTTGAAAGCAATTACATTGATCAGACTTTCCTGGCAGACCCTTTAGAGACATTTGAGCTAAATAGGGCATAAACCATTTGAAACCAACCTCACTATCCCAAATTTAATGGCCTCACTGAATGGATGGTTTGCACTGTTAAATCATAGAAACATAGAAGATAGAGGCAGGAGGAGGGCGTTCAGCCCTTCGAGCCTGCTTCGCCATTCATCATGATCATGGCTGATCTTCCAGGTCAATAGCCTAATCCTGCTTTCTCCCCATAACCATTGATTCCATTTGCCTCAAGTGCTTTATCTAGCTGCCTCATGAATACATTCAATGTTTTGGTATCAACTACTTCCTGTGGTAATGAATTTCACAGACTCACCACTCTTTGGGTGAAGAAATATCTCCTCATCTCCATCCTAAATGGTCTATCCCAAATCCTCAGACTGTGACCCCTGGTTCTGCACACACCCATCATCAGGAACATCCTCCCTGCAGCCTACCCTGTCTAGTCCTGTTAGAATTTTATAAGTCTCTATGAGATTCCCCCCTCATTCATCTAAACTCCAGCAAAAACAATCCTAATCTAGTCAATTTCTCCTTATACGTCAGACCCGCCATCTCCGGAATTAGCCTGGTAAACATTCACTCCACCCCTTCAAGAGCAAGAGCAACCTTCCTCAGAAAAGGAGACCAAAACTGCACACAATATTCTAGATGTGGTCTCACCAAGGCCATGTATAACTGCAACAACACATCCCTGCTCCACACAACCTCTTGCAATGGCCAACATACCATTTGCCTTCTTTACTGCCTGCTGCACCTGCATGCTTACCTTCAGCGACTGGTGCACAAGGGCACCAAGGTCCCACTGCACACTCCCTTCTCGCAATTTACAGCCATTCAGGTACTAATCTATCTTCTTGTTTATGCTTCCAAAGTGAATAACCTCACATTTATCCAAATTATACTGCATCTGCCATTGATTTCCCTGCTCACCCAACCTGTCCAGATCATGCTGAAGGGTCTCTGTATCCTCGTCACAGTTCACCCTCCCACCCAACTTGGTATCATCTTCAAACTTTGAGACGTTACATTTTGTTCCCTCATCCAAGTTATTAATATATATTGTGAATAGCTGGCGTCCCAGCACTGATCCCTGTGACACCTCATTAGTTACTGCCTGCCAATTTGAAAAGTACCCATTAATTCCTATTCTTTGATCCCTCTCAGCCAACCAGTTTTCTATCCATCTCAATACACTTCCCCCACTCCCATGCGTTTTAATCTTGCACAATAATCTCTAATGCTCAAACACGTTCTAAAAGTCCAAATATACCGCGTTGACTGGCTCTCCCTTGTCAACTCTACTAGTTACATCTTCATAGAATCCTAACAGATTTGTCAAGCATGATTTCCCCTTCATAAAATCATGCTGGCTCTGTGTGGTCCTTTCACTGCTTTCTAAATGCTCCATTATAATGTCATTGATAATGGATTCGAGAATTTTTTCCATTACCGATATTAGGCTTACTGGTCTATAATTCCCTGTTTTCTTTCTACCTCCCTTTTTCAATATTGGAGTGACATTAGCTACCCTTCAATCTGTAGGGACTGATCCAGTGTCCACAGAACCCTGGAAGATGATCACCAATACACCCAATATTTCTAGAGATGCTTCTTCCCCACTCTGAGATGTAGATGATCAGGCCCTGGGGATTTACCTACCTTCAACCCCATCAATTTTCCCAGCATCATTTCTCTGCTAATATTGATCTCGCTCAATTCTTCCCTTTCACTAAATCTTACAACCTGCAACGTTTCTGTTATCTGATTTGTGTGCTTTTTTGTGAAGACAGAGCCAAAGTACGTATTCAGTTTTCAGCCATTTCTTTGTCTCCTATTGTATATTTGGCTTCACCAATCTCTATCTCTTCATGTACCTATACAAACCCTTAGCATCCCTCTTTATGTTCCCTGCAAGCTTACTTCAGTCTGTATTTTACCCTTCTTAATTAATCCCTTGGTCCTTCTTTGCTGAATTCTAAACAGTTCCCAATCCTCAGACATTTTATTTTTCTTGGCCAATCTGTATGCTTCTTCCTTGGATTGGATACTGTCTCTAATTTCCTTTGTAAGCCATGGATTGGCCCTCTTACCCCTTTGGTTTTGTGCCAGACAGGAATAAACAATTGTTGCAGTTCTCCCAAGCCATTGCCATTGCCTACCCACTGTCATCTGTTTAAGTAACTCTCCCCAATCTATCAAAATCATGAAGTGGAGTATGATATGTCTCTGATGAACAAGATCTCTGAGATGCTATTCTAAATTTAGGAGCAATATATCACGGCTAACTGTCCCCAGCAGAAATCATGTTCGGAAGACAGGTTAGGACAACTTTGCCAAGCCATTACCTGTCCAAGTTCTCAAAATACAGGACAAACCTCTCAAACCACAAAGGGGAATGAACATAGTACACAATTGACATGCAGGAAAGGAACTGCCAAGTCTGCACATAAGACAAAGGGTTTCAGTCATATATACGATCCAGGAAATCTGTTTTCTTGCAGAATTGTCCATAATGTGCAGTGAACCTAGATCCTACATTGTCACAACATGTAATGGTGCAACTTTAATGAGAAACAGAAGTTAGGGAATTTTGCAACTTTAGAATACCCAGCAGTCCAATTGTGCAGACAAAGAGGAACCTGGAAAATTGAATTATGGAAAGCCAACGAGTACACAATCAACATTTTTAACAACATGCAAGATATCAATACACATACAAGTCAAGAACAAGCAAGCTGAGGAAGGTTATACCATCACCAGATTCAGGAATCTTGTTAAACCACCTGTACGTAATACAGACATTCAAATTCTCATTTAAAAAATTCTTATTTGTAATAAGCTGTGCTTTCTTGTGACTTCTGCAACAAACCTGCCTGTCGAGCAATCCCATATCAGATCGTCAAATAAACAGAACCTAAAGCCTTTTATAAGTCTCGGTATGAGATTGGCAAGTTTGTGTAAGTCAACACAAAATCATAGTGTTGATGACTGAGTATCCTAACGTTTGGAGCTTACTGAAATAAAAACTCCTTCTCAGTGAACAGGTGGGCTTGCAATGCCAGTGACTTTGTTATCTCTGTATGTGATTGGCTAGTTATCTTTGGTGTTGGGATTGTTACAGAGTGCAGGTGGCTTGGTGATCAGTAAACATGAACTTTTATTAAATATTGTCTTCTATGTACAGGACCAGGCTTGATATGAGGCTTCTAGATAGAACCATTTCCCAGTCATAGAATTATAGAATCCCTATAGTGTAGAAGCAGGCCATTCTGCCCATGGGGTCCACACTGCCCTTCCAAACAGACACATCCCCCTCACCCTATGCCTGTAACCCTGCATTTCCGAAGGCTAACCACCTAGCCTGCACATGGACACTATGGGCACTTTAACATGGCCAATCCACCCAACTTGCACACCTTTGGACTGTGGGAGGAAACTGGAGCACCCGGAGGAAACCCACGCAGACACAGGAGAATGTGCAAACTCCACACAGACAGTTGCCCGAGGATGGAATCGAACCCAGATCCTCGGTGCTGTGAGGCAGCCATCCTAACTACTGAGCCACTGTGTTTCTGTTCGGGTAGTCATATGAACTTACAACACTGGTAATGTAGACTCATTTGTATATTAGCATTGATAGTGAATTGACAGTACCACCAGGCCATTGCTTGTACACTATCGTCTACATGGGTTTCAAACAAGCTTTGTGCCATCTTCAAGTTTTGAAAATGTAGCTCTTACAGCAGGGTCTAGATCATTAAAATATGAGGAAGAGCAGGAGTCTTGACACCTACAGTTGGACAACTCCTTTATGAAACTTCCTCAGGTCGAAAAACAGCCATTAGCCACTAATCTGTTTCCTGTCACTCTTCAATTTCATATCGATCTTGCTGCAGTCCCATTTATTTTCTGAGCTGTCACTGTGCTGGGACGTCTGGTATGTGGGACTTCATCAAATGCCTCTTGGAAGTCTGGGTGGACTGCACAACAGTGTCATCCTGTTACTTCATGAAAAAATCTTTAAACATGATTTGCTTTTAGCAAATATTTTCTGGCCTTCCTCAAGAAGCCCAAATTTTCCCAAGTGCGTATTAGTTCTTTTCTGAAATATTTGCAAGGTAAGGGTTTGTGATTGTGAGCTTTGAGGCCGTGGAGTTCAGGCTGATTTTTGACAGTTGTGAGGTTCCTTTCAAATTCTTCTGTTTTGTTTTTGTTATTTGTTGTGGCCTCATAGACTTCTCCCTGAAGTCCAGTCACTGCTGCAAAAAACGGAATATGGATAGGGTTGTGTTTCATGTCTTTTGGAAATAGTTTTTATTTGATTCGGTTTTTTATCAACTGCATAATGAGCAACTTGCTCTGTAATGCTGAGTTCTTATCATCCTGCCCCACTGTAGTCAAAAACTAAAGCTGCCCACAACTTAACCACTGAAGCTGTCCCTTCACCTACTCAACACCTCATGTAGACACCACCCCTCCAAATTTTCACTGTCACTCATGCGATACCTGATGCGTTAAAATGGAGTCACAGTGAGAAAGGTTTTGGAAGCACTGTTCTAGAAGTTTCCCCATCATCGAGGTTAAACTGATAGGCCTTGTAGATGATGGGCTGATCTTTACACTGTTTTTTTTGAATCAGAGGGTGGTACATTGTAATATCATTCCCCATTCTCTGCTGTGGAAAATTAGGATCAGTGTTTCTGCAAACTTTTTGTGCGCTTCCATTATTATCCTTGAATACACCTCATCCGGGCCAAGTGCCTTATTAAGCAGAGGTAGCCTATCTAATTCCTCTTCCTTATTGTTCTTAAGTCTTTAAGTGCCTGAACCACCTCCTCTTTCTCAATGAGCTATGCAATACTACCTTCTTTGAAAAGTATTCATTTATCACCTCATTCATGTTCCCTGCCTCCATGTTTAGATCCCCCTTTTGTAATTGATTCCCTTCCTCCTTTCACAATTTATATGACCATAGAGCACTTTTGGATTCCCTTTTATGTTAGCTGTCAGTCTCTGCTCATACTCTTTTGCTTCTCTACCTTGCTCTGTTGATTTCCCTCCAACCTGCACAAGTTCAGCCTGGTTTTTGATTGCATTATCTACCAGTCATAAGTACTTTTTCTTCTTCATCTTAATCTATCTCTCTTGTTGTCCAGGGAGCTCTGGGTATTTTTTCCCCTTACCTGCCCTCTTGGTGGGAATGTACCTTGACTGCCCAAACTTTCTTTTCTTTAAAGGTCACCATTGTTTAGTTAGCATTTTGCCTGCTAACTTCTGAATCAAATTTATCTGGTCCAGATCCATTCATAGAAGGGTCTAGGCCCAAAACGTCAGCCTTCCTGCTCCTCTGATGCTGCTTGGCCTGCTGTGTTCATCCAGCTCTACATACTCCATTGAGGTTGGCTTTCTCCACTTAATTATTCTTACACTGGAATTTTCCTTGTTTTCTCCCATACCCAGCCTAAACATTGTGTTACATGATCTTGTCTCCTAAATGCTCCCCCACTGACATTTGATCCAGTTGGTGCAACTCACTCCGAAGAATCAGGGTCTGGTAATGCTTCCTTTGTCATTGGACATGTTATGATCCCAACTGATGGTAATAATAAGCAGGGACAATCCCAGAGTGAAACCTGTTTTGATCGATCACAAGTTTAAATTTTGTAGTCGCTCACCATGGTCGTTACTCACTGAACATGTTTACATGAGGCTGCCAAAGCTCTTTGTCACAAGGACACAATTTCCTACAGAAAAGAGAAACAGAGATATACAAAAACTAACCTGTCCTACTGCTGGGGTGTTCTTCTGAGCTGAAAAATTTAATTCTTAGGCTAGGATGAAACTGAAATCTGATTTTTCAGAACTAAGCACATATCAGTGGCCCCTGATATTTGAGACAACAAGGTGTAGAGCTGGATGAACACAGCAGGCCAAGCAGCCTCAGAGGAGCAGGAAAGCTTGTTTTTCGGGCCTAGACCCTTCTTCAGACACTTCTTTTTTCTGAAGAAGGGTCTAGGCCCAAAACGTCAGCTTTCCTGCTCCTCTGATGCTGCTTGGCCTGCTATGCTCATCCAGCTCTATACCTTGTTGTCTCAGATTTTCCAGCATCTGCAGTTCCTACTATCTCTGAAACAACTGCCCCTGATATTTGTTTCTCTATATATTATAAACTAACACAGTGTAAACACTTCATCGATTAACACTGTGGCTATCTGGTTAGCCACTTACCAAGTCACTGCTTTCTTGGAAATCATGTATTTTGGTCACTTTTCCATATGACTTTCTAAACTCTTTAAAAAGACAAGTAACCTTCACAGAACTGAAATCAAAACGTGCCTACCTCTTTTTAAAATGAAAAGAAAATTATATACCTTCACCACAGTTGAAAACACATTTCAGCAGGAAATTCTCTTGAACATAGTCTGGGAGCTCTTGAGCTTCTCTGTCCTTTCCCCTGTTAACATCCAGTCAATGCTTAGATGAAGCTCCCCATTGTGACTGCTATACAATTCTTGCACCTCTCTAGTTTCCTTACAAACTTATTCCTCTAAATCTTTCTAACTCTTCAGTGGCCCATGGTCTGTGCAGAAAATGCAACTTATTTGTTCTTAGCTCCAGCTACATGGAATGTGTCCTAGATTCCTTTGGCATATCCTCTTTCTCCAACATTGAAGTATTTACTTTTATTCACACTGTCACCTACCACTTTCATGATTTTCCTTATCACTTTGTATATTTGATAGGGCAGCCTTCCCCTTCCTTGAGCCAGTTCTTCATCACTGCCACTGTGGTATTTTCATTAAGCTATCTATTCCTGAATTTCACCAACTTTAATGACTCCACTCCACGCACTCACATACATGCCTAATAATCCTTATTTTTGACTTTATTACTTTCACCCTTATATTGAACTGTGCAGGTGAGTTTCCAATATTATTTGCTGAATTGATCGCAGGCCATTTCCCTTTGTTTTTGTCACGCTCAGGTGATTGGTAACTTCCAAAACAAGGCAATGATCTGAATGGTTGCACCAAGGCTGGGTTGCGTAGACTAGCTGGGCTGACGTCTTAGAACCAGAATTAGAATTAGAACTAGCTTTAATGTCACATGTACTCACATAAGTACAGCGAAAAGTTTACAAGTCACCACTTATGGCACCGTCTTAGGGACTGAGGTACCTAGGCACAGATTGTTAAATACAAGTTCTGAGGGAATAAAAATAGACAAATGAAGAAAAAAAATGTCCAGCGATAAATTAGAACAATCAAGAAATAAGAATTCAGAATAACAATCCTTCCAACCCAGACTGGACCAGGCTTCTCCTCGAGGCCTGGAGTGCAGGAAGTCTGAGTTCACGCTGAGGCCGGGAGTTCGAGTCCATGTTGAGGCCAAGAGTTCGAGTCCACAGTGAGGCCAAGAGTTTAAGTCATAGAGTGATAGAGATGTACAGCATGGAAACAAACCCTCATTCCAACTCCACCATGCCAACCAGATATTCTAAATTTGTTTAATCCCATTTGCAAGCATTCGGCCCATAGCCCTCTAAACCTGTCTTATTCATATAACAACCAGATGCCTTTTGAATGTTGTAATTGTACCAGACTCCACCACTTCCTCTGGCAGCTTATTCCATACACATACCACCCTCTGCGTGAAAAAGCTGCCCCTTAGGTCCTTTTTAAATCTTTCCCCTCTCACCTTAAAACTTATGCCCTCTTGTTTTAGACTCTCCCATCCCGGGGAAAGTTCCTTGGCTATTTACCCTATCCATGCCCCTCATGATTTTATAAACCTCTATAAGATCACTCCTCACCCTCCGACACACCAGAGAAAAGATTCTTCACACACAGAGTGGTGGGCATGTGAAATGCGCTGCCAGCAGTGGTAGTGGAGTCAGATACTTTAGAGATTTTTAAGCGACTTGTGGATAGGCACATGGATGATAGTATAATGTAGGGTATGCACGGTAGTTTGATCTTAGTTGGATAATAGGTCGGCACAACATCATGGGCCGAAAGGCCTGTACCGGCTGTACTGTTCTATGTTTTTTAAAACAGCCCCAGCCTATTCAGCCTCTGCCTATAGCTCAAACCCTCCAACCATATCAACATGCTTGTAAATCTTTTCTGAACCCTTTCAAGTTTCACAACATCCTTCCGATGAGCAGGGAGACAAGAACTGCACACTGTATTCCAAAAGTGGCCTAACTAATGTCCTATACTACCGCAACATGGCCTCCCAACTCCTATACTCAATGCACTGACCAATAAAGGCAAGCGTACCAAATGCCTTCTTCACTATTGTATCTACCTGCGACTCCACTTTCAAAGAACTATGAACCTATACTCCAAGGTCTTATTGTTCAGAAACACACCCCAGGACCTTGCCATTAAGCATATAAGTCCTGCCCTGATTTGCCTTTCCAAAATGCAGCACCTCACATTTATTTAAATTAAACTCCATCTGCCACTCCTCAGCTATTGGCTCACCTGATCAAGATCTCATTGTACTCTGAGATAACTTTCTTTGCTGTCCACTACACCACCAATTTTAGTGTCATCTGCAAACTTACTAACGATACCTCCTGTGTTCACATCCAAATCATTTATAGAAATGACAAAACGCAGTGGACCCAGCACTGATCCTTGTGGCACACTGCTGGTCACAGGCCTCCAGTCTGAAAACCAACACTCCACCAACACCTTCAGCTTTCTACCTTTGAGCCAGCTCTGTATCCAATGACTAATTCTCTCTGTGTTCCTGTGATTTAACTTTGGTAACCAGTCTACCATGAGGAACCTTAACAAACTCCTTACTCAAGTCCGTATAGCGTAGGTTAGATGGGCTTCAGATTGGTTTCACAGGTCGGCGCAACATTAAGGGCCGAAGGGCCTGTACTGCGCTGTAATGTTCTATGTTCTATGTATAGATCACATCTACTGCTCTGCCCTCATCAATCCTCTTTGTTACTTCTTCAAAAAACTCAATCAAATTAGAGAGACAACTTCCCACGCACAAAGCCGTGTTGACTATCAATAATTAGTCCTTGCCTTTCTAAATATGTGTAAATCCTATCCCTCAGGTTTCCCTCCAACAACTTGCCCACATAGATGTCATGCTCACCAGTCTGTAGTTCCCTGGTTTTTCCTTACCACCTTTCTTAAATACTGGCACCATGTTAACCAACCTGCTGTCTTCCAGCACCTCACCTGTGTTTGAGGATGATACAAATATCTCAGCAAGGGGCCCAGCAAACATTTTCCTAGATTTCCACAATGTTCTAGGGTGCACCTGATCAGGTCCCAGAAATTTATCCACCTTTATGCATTTTTAAGCGGTCCAGCACCTCCTTCTCTGTATTATGGACATTTTTCAAAACGTCATTATTTATTCTCCCCAAGTTCTATATATTCCATGTCCTTCTCCACAGTAAACACTGATGCAAAATACTATTTTGGTATCTCCCCCATCTCCTGCCATTCCACATATAGGTGACCTTGCTGATCTTTAAGGGGCCCTATTCTCTCCCTAGTTACCCTTTTGTCCTTAATGTATTTCTAAAATACCTTTGGATTCTCTTTAACCCTATTTGCCAGAACTATCTCATGTCCCCTTTCTGCCCTCCTGATTTCCCTCTTAAGTGTACCCCTAGTGCCTTTATATTCTAAGGGATTCACTCAGTCTCTGCTGTCTATACCTAACATATGCTTCCTTCTTTCTCTTGGCCAAAACCCCAATTTTTCTAGTCATCCAGCCTTCCCTACACCTACCAGCCTTGCCCTTCGCCCTAACAGGAACATACTGTCCCTGGATTCTCGTTATCTCATTTTTGAAGGCTTCTCATTTTCCAGCCGTCCCTTTACCTGCAAGCATCAGCTCCCAATCAACTTTTGAAAGTCCTTGCTAATACTTTCAAAATTGGCCTTCCTCCAATTTAGAACTTTAACTTCTAGACCCGGTCTATCCATTTCCTTCATTATTTTAAAACTAATAGAATTATGATCGCTGGCCCCAAAATGCTCTACCACTGACTCATCAGTCACCCTGCCCTGCCTTAATTCCCAAGACTAGGTCAAGTTTTGCACCTTCTCTAGTAGGTCCATCCACATACTGAATTAGAAAATTTTCTTGGACGCACGTAACAAATCCACGCTGAGGTTGGGAGTTCGAGTCCACGCTGAGGCTGGGAGTCCGAGTCCACGCTGAGGCTGGGAGTTCGAGTCCACACTGAGGCCAGGAGTTCGAGTCCACGCCGAGGCCGGGAGTCTGAGTCCACGCTGAGGCTGAAAGTGCGTTGGCGTTCACCTGGACATCACCGATGCCTCCCAAGGATGGGACGTAAAAAGAAAAAGAAAAAAAAATGTGAGAAGAGGGGGAAAAACGCAAAGGAACGGATAGAATGGATGAACTCTAGCTCAGGAATCCTATGCCGCTGCCATCTTGGAAGACTTGATATAAACGCTGGGAGGATAAAGTCTTGCCTCGGAAATGGATTGTGGTGTGGAGGGAGTGGGGCAGAGGTATCAGAAGTGAGGAGGTAAGCAGAATGAAATGACAAAAGCCTGACTTATTTCTAATCTTGAGTGGAAACTGAGCCAGCTATCTGAAATGAAAAGGAAATTCTCTTCATACAGTGGTTTTTCTTTTTAAGCAGTAATTGACATGCAGCATTAGTCGATGCAATGCCATTAAAAAAAAAACTGTTAACATATTCCTCACAGCAATCAGTCTACAGACCTGCATGAATCACATTAAGTATTCTTTCGGTACATACCAGAATTCCTCCGAGGAAATGATAGTGCATTACTTCTTCACAACAATCTGCCCCAAACGTTACTGCTCACCATATCAAAGTGTAACTTTTGTTATTTTAGAGGTGTCTGAATTTGTGGATTCTTAAGATAAGTAAAAGGTCTGGTCTTAAAAATGAAAAAAATGTTGCAAATATGGAAAATCTGAAATTAAAAAGCAGAAGTTTACATTTCCATCAGCACTACAGTAGAGAACTGCTCCTCTGATTTGCAGTTAGCTTGATATAGTGTGCCTTAGTGCGTCTATCATTCTTCATTGTATCATCCCCATTCATCTATACATACTATTTAGACAATACTCATGACATCCTGGGAAGAGCATGCGGTGAGGGAGGTCCTCCACTGTCTGCAGTGGTGCTGTCGAGAACAAGCAGCTGGGGATACTGAGGCCCCAGTAAGCAATCATCAAAAACTGTTGAACTTTTAACTTTATTTCTTTAATTTTAATTCACAGGATGAGGGTGTCCCTGACTAGGTCAGCATTTACTGCCTATCCTTAATTACCCAGAGGACAGTTAAGAGTCAACCACATTGCTGTGGGTTTGGAGTCACATGTAGGCCAGACCAGGTAAGGATAGCAGTTTCCTTCCCTAAGGGACATTAGCGAACCAGATGGGTTTTTCTGACAGTTGACAATGGATTCATGGTCATCATTAGACTCTTAATTCCAGATATTTATTGAATTCAAATTCCACCATTTGCCGTGGTGGGATTCGAACCAGGACTCCAGAACTCCTACGGAAGGGTCTTAAGAAGGGTCCCGGCCCGAAATATCAACTCTCCTGCTCCTCTGATGCTGCCTGGCCTGCTGTGTTCCTCCAGCTCCGCACTGTGTTTTCTCCAGAACTCCTGGGTCTCTGGATTAACAGTATAGCGATAAAACCACTAGGCCACTGCCTCCTTTTATTTTCCTAGTTTATATTGAGAAGGATTTTAACGTTAACTATTGCCTTATTTCTTTATTTTCAACTTAATCTTTGAAGGTCTATGATGCTTAACCTTTTAACTTTTACAACTTTATAGTTGAGTTTTTTGTATCTAGGCACCTTTGAACCTAAGTTGGCTCTGTGTGTGGCCACATTTTACACTTTTCACTGTACTCCCCTACTTCTGTTCTTGAGTGCACATGACAATAAAATCTAAATCTAAATGTTTTAGCTTTATTTCTTCTTGCTTGCAGAAATAAGATCTTGAAATCGTAACACAAGACAATGAGTAATGCATGATGCATGCATCTGTCTGAAACTTGCTTGCCTCAATTGATTGAAATTGGGTTAGTGCCTCGACTAACACAGCGGCTAAAGAAATTTTAGACAAACAAGTTGCAGGTTTATATTTAATTATCACAGAATTGTTGCTGTATCAAAACATCGAAAGACAAATTGAATGTCCTCCTCTGAGGAATTCCCAAAGGAGAATGGGAAGTAGGGACCCTGAAGGGATGTGAGCATTGCCAGGGGTGAGGAGTGGGGGTGTACATTTTTGGGAGCAAGGGAATGTGGTTAGTCTTGTTAGGGTGTGTGGCAGAGAATGAGCATTATCAGCAGACAAGGGGTGCAGGGGAGAGAGGTGAACATTTTCAGTGGGTGAGGTGGGTATGCATTGTCAGCAGTGTGGGCAAGGGAAGGTGAACATCTTTGAGTGGGGGACGGAGGGTGAGATTTGTCGGGTATTTGGCACAGGGGTAATTACTGTGTGAGCACTGTTGAAGGCTGAGAGAGAGTAGATCAGCAGTGTTAGAGGTGTGGAAAGGATGTGCACATCAGGGGTTGCGAGCCTGGGATAGAGGGGTTCTCCTCCAAGGAAGTGGTGGGGAAGGTGACGTGGAGGGCAGATCATTGGGCAGGATGGCACCAGGGAGATACCTGTCCACTTTCTGCAAGTCCCAAATTTGACATTCTCAACCTATTTTCAGTAAAAGATCATGAAGTTGTCAACTAATGACCACTGAAAGTATTAATTTCACATGGGCTTATGTTACTTCAGGTCCATGTGAGATGAGAAAGAGTTGGCTGATCCAACTAGTCAACCAGTGTGGTCAGCTCGGGACTAATTTGTGCAAGACTGAGGGTATACATACTAGGATGGCCATTAAGAGTCACATCCTTTCCCTTGCTTCCCAACCTTCTTCCTACTTCACAGGCCTTCCTCACCCCTGGTGTCCCAGCAATGGCCATAGCCTTTGGCATAGTTCTACAAGTTCCAGGCTGGATCTTCTGGACTGGCTTTGCCATTCTGTTAGAAGGTCCACCAGCAGCTCATCAACCATTTACGTGACTTTTGATCTGATGCGATTTCTGAAGAGGGTAGGCCAGCGGAACTGTCCTGCTTTCAAACATAGTCTGAAAAGGGGCAAAAACTAGGCATGGATGTTCAATTTCATGACAGTTTTGTATGAAAAATTTCTCTTGCTGATCATTTAAAAACACTGATAACAGCAAACAGGTAATTCAAGAGTGGGCTACTAATGAAAATTATTTATGTAAGTTTTTGTTTTAAATGCATTGAGAGCTTTGTAGAAGTACATAATTCCAAGAGAAAGTTTTATTGAGATTGCTTCGTACTGTTCAACCATCAATGAATGAATTATAAAGATACTTCCCCTCCCACTCCCTGGGCGACATGTCCATCCTGGGCCTCCTCCAGTGTCACAACGATGCCACCCGGAAACTGAAGGAGCAACACCTCATTTTCTGCCTTGGGAGCCTTCAACCCAATGGTCTCAATGTGGACTTTACCAGTTTCAAAATATCCCCACCCCGGCTTCATATTACATATACTAAAGTCCTCGGTTAACACAGTTTCACCGTAAAACCCATGATACCAATAACACACACTTGCTTCATGGTTAGGTAGTTCTTAGTTGACTCCCAAATGCATAGAGGAATAAACATGTACTAATACTCAGCGGTCCTGGGCTAGTTCCTGCTCGTTCAGCTTATTTTGGTCATTGTTTGAGTGATGTGTCTGTCTATCATGGCTCCTCAGCGCTCTAGCTATGAAAGCAAAGAAAACTGTAGTGAAGAAAAGCAGCAAATCAATTCCATGGATGTTAAGTTAGATGTGCTCTCTATATTTGAGCATGGTGAGTGAAAGGTGGATATCTAAGGAGCTGTGGGCCTCACTGATTTCAACTTTGTGTACAATTTGATGTAACGCTGGTAAAATTAAAATAGTTCACGTGCTTCCAGAATGTTTCTGAAGCAAGGCAGAAGACCCTTGACTTGTTGATGACAGTTGGGTTTGATGACATGGAGGAAGCTATGGGGTCTAATAATGAGGAGCTGCAGCCAATGAAAAGGTGAGCAAAGTGGATGAATCTAAATTCCTTGCTGCTCCAGACATTCCATCCATGAAGAGGCTAGCAGAAGAATTTAAGTTAGTTGAGTCAGTTTTGCACATTTTTGATGAGGATGACCCAGGCCAAGAACAGAGCTGCAAGCTAGTGAGACTAGTAAACGATACTATTCAGTGCGATAGGGAGAAAAAGCAGTCAGCAACTCAATTATGTTTTTTGAAAACTGTCCCCCAGGTTATTCAACCTTCCACCTGCAAAGCAACAGAAGATCAGTCTGATGATCCTCAATCTTCACCTTTGCAGATAAGCTGGATGAAGACACACGGCCTTCCACCATTTGTAAGCAAATTATATGAGGTAAGAAACATTAAAAGATATTCTCTTTATGTAATTTTATGTCTACTTCTGTGTTTTATAGTAATTTTGTGCTCATATTATGTACTTGTTTGACAGTCTGGGAATGTAACATGGGTTGCTACGGAAATATATGTTCGGAACAGCATGGTTTTGCTTAACACAATGACGTCAAGGAATGTTTATGAAGGGCTACCTGTAGTATCAATCACCCTAGTGAGTAAGGATGTGGAATGGAGGGCACTGTTTGATGGAAGATAAAACTGTCAACTCAAGTTATAATTATCACACTTGATGTTGCTCTATCATGTGGTGGCAAAATGTGAAAAATATTTATTTCATAATAGTGCATGGAGTTCAGAATGTAAGTGCAGAAGTAACCATTCAGCCCTTTAATCCTTTTCTGCTGTTGGTTTAGATCATTACTGATCCACATCGTAACTCTGCCCACCTGCCTCTGGTAACATTCCTAACCTTTACCTCCTAAAAATTTATAAATTTCAGTTTGGTCCAATGTCAACAACCTTCTGGGTGAAAGAGTACCAGATTTTCATTACCCTTTGCCTGAAGATATGCCTTCTGACATCACCCCTGAATTGGTTCGGTCTAATTTTAAGGTTACGTCCTGTTGTTCTGAACTCTCCACTTATCTGGATGGGCGTAGCTCCAACAACAATCAACAAGCTCAGTCCCATCCAGGACAAAGCAGATTGCTTCTTTGGCACCAATACACAAACATCCATTCCCTCCACCACAGATACGCAGTAAGTGTATACCATCTTAAGATGGACTGCAGAAATTCACAATGGGTCCTTAGGCGGCACCTTCCAAACCCGCAACTACTAGAAGGACAAGGGCAGCAGATACATGGGAGCACCACCATCTATAGGTTCCCCTCCAAGCCACTCACCATCTTGACTTGGAAATAGATCACTATTCCTTCAGTGTCACTCGGTCAAAATACTAGAATTCCCTCCGTAATGGCAACGTGGGTCTACCTACACAAAATGGACTGCAGCGTTTGAGAAGGTAACTCACTGCCACCTTCTCAAAGGTAATGAGGGATGAGCATTAAATCCTGGCCCAGCCAGCAATGTCCACATCCTATGAATGAAGAAAAAACTCCCTCAACTGTAGAAATCAGCTCTCTCAATCTACCCCATTAGATTCTGTAATTAAACATATCCTTGGTTAATCTTCTAAACTGAAAGTCATATGAGCTTAATTAATGCCATCTGGTTGTGTCAGATGTTGCAGTTTGTTCTAACTTAAGTAAAGATCTTCAACATGGCTTTATTCAGAGTACCTCGAAGCTTAAAGGCCCTTTCGTATGTGGTACTGAACCTATAGGCAGAAGTCCTCAGGTGTGACTCCAGTTGGTATTGATTTTGCTGAGCTCAATCAGAGAAACAGTTGAGGCAGCACATTGGTTTCAGCTCAGCTAGTTAACAAACAAGGACAAAATAGTCAAAATTGTGTTTGTAATTACTGCCTAGCGGCTTCTGCTGAAAGCATCTTGTATGCAAATATCTGCTGTGGGCAAGATTGAGTCTGACTGAGATCCACCTTAATAAAATAACTTGTTGACAGTCACTAGTTGGGCTAAAAGATCGACTATATTAAAACTGTATGTCACCTTGGATCAAAGTGATTTTATCACACAACTTAATGCCTTCAGGAAAGGACATGAGAAGATGGAAAAAAAGAGGGTTAAAGACAATTTTTCACATATGTTACATTAGTAGGATTGAGCCATGGATTTGTATGAAGCAGTCTTACTTTTCCAGTCACGTGAGGTGCGTCTGAGAATGAAACATCCTTTAATAGGGGATAAATACCATCAGGGAGCCAAACAGAGTCAGAGAGGTACAGTACGGAACAGACCCTTCGGTCCAACTTGTCCATGCCGGCTGGATATCCTAAACTAATCTAGTCAGCATTTGGCCCAGATCCCTCTAAACAGTTCCTATTCACATACCCATCCAGATGCCTTTTCAATGTTTTAATTGTACCAGCCTCCAATATTTCCTCTAGTAGCTCATGCCGTACAGTATCGAGGATGCAGTGAGTTGAGATTATATTGTCTTTAATGACTAGCAGTGGATATTCATGAGTGGTTGCTGCCTAAAAAGGATACATTGATTACAAAATCATTGAGTAAATGTATTACATGAACATTACAAAAGGAAACAGACCTCGATCTATTATTTCAATCAGCCTGGGATTATGTTGAATATTTTCTATTTGTATGTTTAGGTACTCCATTTATGACATTGAACTGACAACATTTCATAAAGTTGTGTTCTTTAACAACTCTTCCCCTGTGGTTTTCTTGCATGGATGTTTAGCTGCAAATAAACCAAAGATTCATCATATTTCCTCCAGTCACTTCAGTTTACTGTCATCTTAGCATTGTATGTTTTCTTTAAATGAACCCCTCATGCTGCCTGATCAACTCTGTTCGATTCTCAGCCTTTACCATAATTAAGTGGCATTGCTGCTTTCAGTATAGTGTCTGAATGATGTTTTGATCAATATGTATCAGTAATGGTGCTGTCAAATTAACTCCTAAATGAAATGGTCTGCTAAATTATTCACACTAGTCTATTACTAATTTCATTCTGTTTTTTGTAATAGAATCATAGAGTCATACAGCATGGAAACAGACCCTTCCATCCAACCTACCCGCACTGACCATGTTCCCAAATTAAACTAGTCCCACCTGCCTGTGCTTGGTCCTTATCCCTCCAAACCTTTCCTATTCATGAACTTATCCAAATATCTTTTAAGCATTGTAACTGTACCCACCTCCACCACTTTATTCTGCACACGAACCACTCTGTGTAAAAAAACCCTCATATCCTTTTTAAGTATTTCTCCTGTCACCTTAAAAATATGCCCCCAGATTTGAACTCTCCTACATTTGTCATTCGCCTTATCTATGTCCCTCATGATGTTATATGGTCACCCCTCAACCTCCTGTGCTCCGTTGAAGGAAGTCCCAGCCTATCCAGCCTATTTTTACAATTCTAACCCTCCATTCCCAGCAACATCCTAGAAAATCTTTTCTTAACCCTCTCCAGTTTAATAATGTCCTTCCGACAACAGGGCAACCAGAACTGCACGCAGTACTCTGAAACAGGCCTCCCTAATCTCCTGTACAACCTCAACATGACATCCCAACTCCTTTACTTAAAGGTGTGAGCAATGAAGACAAGCGTGCTAAACACCTTCTTATCCACCCTGTCTACTTATAGCACAAAATTCAAAGAATTATGTGTCTGAATTTGTAGGTCTCTCTGCTCGACAACGCTACCAAGGAGCATAGCATTAATTGGATGAGTCCTGTCCTTGTTTGTATTACCAAAATGCAATGTTTCACATTTTTCCAAATTAAACGCCATCTGCCAATGCTCAACCCATTGACCCAATTGATTAAGATCTCTTTGTAATCTTATACCACCACTATACCATCAGTTTTGGTTGTCTGCAAACTTACTATCTGTGCCTCCTACATTCTCATTCAAATCATCTGTATAATTGACAAACAAAAGTGGACTCAGTACTGATTTTGTGGAAAAAGTCTCTGGCTATCCACTCTATCTATACCTCTGATCATTTTGTACACCTCTATCAAGTCACCTCTCATCCTTCGTCGTTCTAAAGAGTAAAGCCTTGGCTCTCTCAACCTTTCCTCATAAGACCTTCCCTCCATTCCAGGCAACATCCTGGTAAATGTCCTCTGCACCTTTTCCAACGCTTTCACATCTTTCCTGTAATGAGGCGACGAGATCTGGACACAATACTCCAGATGTGGCCGAACCAGGGTTTTGTATAGCTGGAGAATAACTTCACAGCTCTTGAACTCAATCCCTCTATTAGTGAAAGCTAACACACCATTCGCCTTCTTAACAACTCTATCCACCTGGATGGCAGCTTTCAGGGAACTGTGAACATGAACCCCAAGATCCCTCTGCTCCTCCACTCTTCCAAGAATCTTTCTGTTAATCCTGTATTCTGCTTTCAAGTTTATCCTTCCAAAATGTATCACCTCACACTTTTCAGGGTTAAACCCCATCTGCCACTTCTCAGCCCAGCTCTGCATCCTATCAATGTCCCTTTGTAACCTAGAACAGCCCTCTGCACTGTCCACAACTTGATCCACCTTTGTATTGTCTGCGAACTTACTAATCCACCCTTCTACTCCTACATTCAAATCATTTACAAAAATCAGAAATAGAAGAGGACCCAGAACAGATCCTTGTGGTACACCACTCATAACTGAGCACCATGTTGAATATTTTCCATCCACTACCACACTTTGTCTTCTAAGATTCAGCCAATTCTGAATCCAATCTGCCACATTTCCCCCTATCCCATGCTTCCTTACCTTCTGCATGACCCTGCCATGGGGAACCTTATCAAACGCCTTACTTAAATCCATGTTTACCACATGCACTGCTCTACCTTCATCCACGTGTTTGGTCACCTCTTCAAAGAATTCAATAAGGTTTGAGAGGCATGATCTACCCCTCGCAAATCCATGCTGACCATCATGAATCAAACTGTACCTTTCCAAGTGATCATAAATCCTATCTCTCAGAGCCCTTTCCAATAATTTGCCCACCACTGATGTAAGACTAACTGGCCTGTAATTTCCGGGGTTATCCCTGTTCCCTTTTTTGAACAAGGGAATGATGATTGCCTCTCTCCAATCTTCCGGCACTATACCCGTGGACAGTGAGGACGAAAAGATCATTGCCCAAGGCCCTGCGATCTCTTCCCTCACGTCCCATAGATTCCTTGGATAAATCCCATCAGGCCCTAGGGACTTATCTATCTTCAAGTTCCTCAAAATTCCTAGTACATCTTCCTTACTAACATCCACCTCCTCCAGCCTACCAGCCTGTTTCACACTGTCCTCCCCTAGAACTAGGTCCCTCTCAGTTGTGAATACCGAAGAAAAGTTTTCATTAAGGACCTCTCCTGTCTCTTTAGGCTCTGCGCACAAATTCCCTTTCCAATCGTTGTTGGCCCTACCCTTTCTCTGGTCATTCTGTTATGCCTCACATATGTCTCAACTGCCTTTGAGTTTTCCTTGATCCTATCTGCCAAGGTTTTCTCATACCCCCTTATAGCTCTCCTAAGCTCTTTCTTCAGCTCCTTCCTAGCTAACTTGTATCCCACTAGAGCCTTTTCCAACCCTTGTTTCCTGAACCTTACATAAGCATCCTTCTTCCCGTTAACCAGTCGTTCGACCTCTCCTGAGAACCAAGGCTCCCTTACTCGACCACGTCTTCCCTGCCTGCTCGGGACAAACATATCGAGCACACACAGTATGTATTCCTTAAATAATCTCCACATTTCTATTGTGCTCTTCCCTGACAGCATCTGTTCCCATTTTATGTTACCCAGTTCTTGCCTAACAGAATTATAATTACCCTTCCCCCAATTATGAACCTTACCCTGCTGTATGTACCTATCCTTTTCCATGACTGTTGTAAAAGTAACAGAGTTATGGTCGCTACTGCCAAAATGCTCTCCTACCAACAGGTCTAACACTTGGCCCGGTTCATTGCCAAGCACCAAACCCAAAGTGGCCTCTCCTCATGTTGGTCTATTTACATACTGTGTCAGGAAGCCTTCCTGAATGCACTGGATAAAATCCGTTCCATCTAAACTATTACAACTAAAAAGTTTCCAATCAATATTTGGAAAGTTGAAGTCACCCATGACTATAACCCTGAGACTTCTGCACCTTTCCAGTATCTGCCTCCCAATCCGCTCCTCCACTTCTCTGGAACAATTAGGGAGTCTGTAAAAAAAACTCCAACAAAGTGGCTGCTCCTTTCTTGTTCAACCCTCAACCCAAACTGACTCTGTAGACATATCATTCTCGAACTGTCTTTCAGTAGCTGCTATGCTAGCCCTGACTAGCAATGCCACTCTGCTGCCTATTTTACCACTCTCCCTATTTCTTTTAAAGCATCTAAATCCTGGAACTTCCAACAACCATTCCTGTCCCTGAGCTACCCAAGTTTCTGTAATGGCCACAACGTTGTAGTTTTAAGTACTGACCCATGTTCTAAGTTCATCCGTCTTACTTCTGATACTTCTAGCATTCAAGTATACAAATTTCAAACCATCCCTGTGTCCACAATTACACTCCATCGACTGCATTTCTTTATTAACAACCTCACTCCCTGTTGTGTCTGTTGGAAGGCTGAATACCTCATCCTCTGAATTACAAATTTGGTTCCCCACCCCCTGCCAATGTAGTTTAAACCATCCTGTATAGCTTGAGCAAACCTCCCCCCCCACGATATTTGTGCCCTTCCGGTTCAGGTGCAACCCGTCCTTACTGTACAGGTCCCACATTCCCCAGAATGTGCTCTAATTATCCACATAATGGAAGCCCTCCCTCCTACACCACCCCTGTAGCCACGTGTTTAGCTGCACTCTCTCCCTATTTCTTACCCCATTATCATGTAGCACTGGTAGTAATCCAGGGATAACTACCTTGTTTGTCCTGGACTTCGGCTTCCACCCTAACTCTCTGTACTCATTTTTCATGTTCTCCATCATTTTTCTACCAATGTCATTGATACCAATGTGTACCATGACTGCTGGTTGCTCACCCTCCCCCTTAAGGATCTTGAAGACACAATCCGAAACATCACGGACCCTGGCACCCAGGAGGCAACATACCATCGTTCATCTAGTTCCATTCACAGAACCGCCTCTGTGCCTCTTACTATTGAATCCCCCACTACAATTGCTGTCCTATTCTCCCCCCTTCCCTTCTGTGCCACAGGGCCAGGCTCAGTGCCAGAGACCTGTCAGCTATGGCCTTCCCTGGTAGGTCGTCCCCTCCAACACTATCCAAAATGGTATACTTATTATTGAGGGGAATGGCCACAGGGGATCCCTGCACTGTCTGCCTATTCCCTTTCCCCTTCCTGACAGTCACTCAGCTACCTTTTTCCTGTACCTTGGGTGTGACCACCTCCTTATAACGCCTCTCTATCACCCCCTCAGTCTCCCGAATGATCCAGAGTTCATCCAGCTCAAGCTCCAGTTCCCTAACGCGGTTTGTGAGGAGCTGGAGTCAGATGAAGTCAGAGGGGACACCAGCAGTGACCCTTACCTCCCACATCCTGCAAGAGGAGCATGCAACTGCCCTAGCTTCCATTCCTTCTACTCTAGATTTCCAGAAGAATAAAAACAAAAGCCTTACCTTACCAACCCTCCACACAGTCTTTTTTTTTTGGTTAGAGGAGGAGGATGAGTGGGAGACACTTAAGGTGTAGTGTTTCGGGTTTAGCCAGTGCCCGAATATATTAGTTTACTTCCTGCTTCACGTCCTCACCACTCCCACCGCTGAAAGCAAGAAGGCCACTGCTGCACAAGGTAAGTTTTTATACAGAAAAAGATAACCTTCCCAACTGCACCCTGGCTCGCGTCCTCACCACTCCCACAGCTGAAAGCAAGAAGGAGTTTCCAGGCTTCTCCTTACAGCCTTTCTTAAACAATGGCACAACTTTAGCCACCCTCCCGTCCTCCAGTATTTCCGCTAGAGACCCCACAATTTCCTCCCTACCTTCCCACGACTTCCTGGGATACACATAATCAGGTCTTGGAGCTGTATGTATGCACCTTTATGTTTTCTGAGACCTCCAGCACTTCCTCTTCTGTGATGTGAATTGTTTTCAAAACATCAATATTTATTTCCTTGAGTTCTCCAGCCTCTATTTGTTTCACAACAGTAAAAACTGACACAAAAAATATTCATTTAATATTTCTCCCATTTCGTGAAGTTCAACAGAAAGATGTTCTTGTTAATCTTTCGGGAGTCCTAATCTCTCTCCAGTTGCTGTCTTGCTCCTCATGTATTTGTAGAATCTCGTTGGATTATCTTTAACCTTATTTACCAATGCTATCTCATTTCCTTTCTTTGCCTTCCAAATTTTTTTCTTAAGAATGCCCCTACACTCTTTATACTTTTCAAGAGATTATTTCACATGGTTTCACTAGTAAACATTTCTGAGTTATGAGATAAAAATGTGACAGATCACTTTTTGTAGTGCTTTTATTATGTGATCTGTCACAGAGTAAAACGCTGTGGAATCTCCTATTGATCAGCAATGTCGATTTATAACTATTACCAGTTATTGATCGCTGTGTTTTTCTTCTAGCATATGTGAAACAATAGGCTGCAAATAAGCAGTGAATCTTTTGTAGATAATACCTTTAAAATGACAGAGCTGCCTAAAATCTGCTCTGAAAGGAAAACTGTTTGAGGATGCAAAGTGAATGTAATGCACTCTCCAGATACTGAGCAATAACATATTAGCCTGGGAGAATCCATTTTGACCATGAAGGACAACACATTGTAGCATGTGTACAAATGATTAAAGATCTTAATTTTGCAATTTTTTGCTTTATTGTGTGAACATAACTCAGAACTGAATTCAGAATTATTGCAACCCTAAGCACCAAGAAAACTAATTATTACACACCTCATCCCACAGTTTTATCACTCCTTGCTGTGCAATGTATTAAAACCTATACATCCAGTAAAAAAATTCGAAGAAATAAGCATCTGACATGCTTGCTCACTGCATTAATAAATTATATCATAGTTCGCTCAATATTCAAAATGATCCACTAATTAGAGTCATACAGTCATACAGCACGGAAATAGACCCTTCCTTCCAACCAGTCCATGCCGACCATAATCCCAAACTAAACTAGTCCCACTTGCCTGTGCTTGGCCCATATAAATCCAAAGATTTCTTATTCATGTACTTGTATAGTTGTCTTTTAAACATTGGAACTGTACCCACATCAACCACTTTCTCCAGAAGTTCATTCCACACCCGAACCACTCTTAGTATATACATAAAAAATTGCCCCTTACATCATTTTAAAATCTTTCTACTCTCACCTTTAAAACATGGCCTCTAGTCTTGAAATTCTCCTCTCTTGGGAAAGGACACCTGCCATTCATTTTATCTAATGATAAGCCCTAATGATTTTATGAACCTCAATAAAGTCACCCCTTAACCTCATCCTTTCCAGTGAAAAAAGTCCCAGCCCATCCGTCTCTCCTTATAACTCAAACCCTCCATTCCCGTCAACATCCTGGTAAATCTCTTCTGAAACCTCTCTAGCTTAACAATATCCTTTCTATAACAGGGCAACCAGAACTGGATGCAGTACTCCAGAAGAATCCTCACCAAAGTTTTGTATAACCTCAACATGACATCCCAACTCCTATACTCAAAAGTTTGAGCAATGAAGGCAAGTGTGCTAAATGCCTTCATAACCACCCTATTTATATGTAATGCAAATTTCGAAGAACTATGTACCTGAACCCCTTGGTGATTTTTTCTGCATGAGGTGAGTTTTATTGCAGATCATATCATAGTCAGTTTCCCTGGTCATTTCTGCCCTTGATGTAACCCACTGTTTATGTTCTTCTGCAATATCTTGTTGCCTGAGGTCTTGACAGGTTTTAGTTTCAGTTATTATATAGCTTCTGCTGCAGAGGAAGGAAATCTATTGTCTACATCTACTGTTGACTTCATTCTATTAGCAGTCACATGGATCTAATCAATTAGCCTCTTCTCATGAAAGAGGGCCACAGTATAACATTTCATGACTAGAGGTTGTGAAACACTTCAACTTGATAGCTATCCTTGTCATATATCACACATCATCCCATTGACAGACAGAGGATGTACTTTTGACAATTTCCAAAAATGTTACTAGGACATTAGAGCACACAAGTGAAAATGGAGGACATAGGGACCTACTCGTAATTAATGCAGTCGATGAAAAAGCCAGTTTGAATGCCATCAAGACTTTCTGCCATGGTCCATGCTACAAGGACACACTGGAATCTTGAAATGCAATGGGCATTTTTAGCCTTTAATTCCAAAATGTGTTTTTTCAAAAAGAGGATTGCTACAAAGACAAAATGACCGCAGCTGTAAATTCTGTAACCAGCTGGCAAAACATCTGTGTGGGACCAATGAAATGTAACATCTGGAGGTGGTGAAAGAAACTTCAAGCAGACTGGACTGTGATCTCTTAAAATGATAAAAATATCATACAGCTGATGACCCTTACTCAATAACAAGTCACCTCTTGTGGATTATGTCCTAAACTGCAGATATATTTTATGTTTACACCTTTGAAGCATACATCAAGACAATTGTAAAAAAAGTCAATTTCAATTCTAGATAACAAGGTGTGGGGCTGGATGAACACAGCAGGCCAAGCAGCATCATAGGAGCAGGAATTGGATTGTGCTGCTGGGACTGACATTCTCATGTGTACAAGCCTGGGTTTGTGCATTAGTGTGCTGTGTAGATCACAGTTGATTGCACTATCCCTTAGTCACCCCTGCATTGCAGGAAAAGACTCTATCTCACTTTGAATGCTAGACATCAACTAGCCAGCTGCCATACAATGGGGAAACAAGATAACAAGGGGACTTCCACCCTGAATACTGCAATTTAATCATGGTTGAAAAAAAAATCACAATGATATGATCTGAACAAATCTGCAAACCTAAGGATCATGAAACTGACCATTTTATTACCAATGTTTCCAATACTGATAACCTCAACTACAATGAGTGCAATGTTCAACTATCTGCTCTTTGAAAAACAAGTCAGAGACTGATCCATATATCCTTTTTTTAACTTTTATTGGTGTGTGTATGTGTTGTGTTGTGTGTTGTTAGGATTTCTTCTTGTATTTAGTAATATGCACTTTTTTTTTGTTAATTCAAGAAAGACTGGTTAAATTGACTCCTTTTAAAATATAAGTTCATTTGCGTCTGCAAGAAATTTATTCACAAGGGAAGGAATCAGCTTTTAAATTAACTTTGTTGCAACCAACTGAGCATATGAGAAAATGCTGAAGGGCAGCAAGTTCTTTCCTTCACAGCTCACAGCTTAAGTGTTTGGAGTTTCCCATCTGGCACCATAACTAATGGGGAATCTCACTTGGAGTCTGATTGAAACCTCCAACATATAAAAGAAAGCAAAGGAGTGTTGCTGAAGAGCCTTGTACAATATTTAAATGTCCACATTTAATGTTGCAATTATTTAAAGAACCAATGGACAACTATGAAACTGTCCTGCAAAGCCCTGTGTTGTAAGCATCAATTGTGTCAGAGGCGCTGTGGTTGGGTTTGAGGGTGGACAATGTTGCAGACTAGGAAGGTCTTGTTAATGGGTAAGATGTGAAGTTTAAGATAAATGGTTCAAGGATGTGCTTTTTGAGGAAGGGAGGTGATAGTCGTTTTGAAGCAATGACATGCTAGAGTCAAGGGAAGCATTGGAAATGAGGAAGCATGGGAGTCTTGAATGGAAAGTATACCATTGCATTCCTGACTTGTGCTTTGTAGATGGTAAGCAGGCTTTGGAAAGTTAGATAGTTATTACATGCTTAGAATTCCTAGCCTTGAACTGCTATTGTTACCATAATATTTATAAATTCACTTTCTGGTCAATGGTAATGCCGTAGATTATAGAAAGTGGGGTATTTAGCAATGCTGTTAGGAAGAGAGTTCCAAGATTTTGACCTAGTAAACAGTGATGTATTTTCAAGTCAGGATGGTGAGTGGCTCAAGATCAACTTGCAGATGGTGAAGTTTGCATGTATCTGCTGCAATTGTCGTTCTGGTTGGTAGTGGTCATGGGTTTGGAAGGCAGTGCCTACGGAGCCTTTGTAAATTTTTGGAATGCATCTTGTAGATGCTACACACGGCTGCTACTGAGAGTTGATGGTAGAGGGAGTGAAAGTTTATAGATGTGTTGTTAAACAAGCAGGCTGCTTAGTTCTGGATGGTGTCACACCTCTAGAGTGTTGTTAGGTCTCCAGGCATCTTGACAAGTTAACAGTGCTCCATCATACTCCTGACTTCTGCCTCAGAGATAATGGCCAGGCTTTAGGGAGATAGGAGGTGAATTACTTGCTACATGGATCCTAGCCTCTGACTTCGCTTGTAGCCTTAGTACTTATATAGTTGGTCCATTTTGGTTTCTGTTCAATGGTAACCCCAAGATGTTGATAGTGGGGAATTCAGTAATAGTAATGCCATTGGATGTCAAAGAGTGATAGTTAGATTCTCACTTGTTGGAGGTAGTCACTGCTTAGCACTTGTGTTGTGCAAACATTGTCACTTGTCAGCCCAAGCCAGGATATTGTCCAGATCCTGGTGCATTTGAACATGGTCTGCTTCAGTATCTGAGGAGTTGCGAATGGTGATGAACAGTCACCTCCACTTCTGACCTTATGTTAGTGGGAAGTTTAGTGATGAAGCAGCTGGAGGTGATTGGGCCTAGGACAGTGCCTTGGGAACAGCATTCCCTGAAATTTTCTTTCCAGCGGTGTGGGCCTCTGAAGTCCAATCGTGATAGCAACTTCCAGAACCGGAAGTTAAAGGTGCAATTGGCATGTCAATGCTAATTGTCTTGCATGGAACTTTGGAGCAGCTGTATGCATGCACCTCCGTGCAGCTTAGAGGGAATGTTGTTTAGGAGTTCCTGCTGAGATAACCTGGAGCTGAGATGACTGAGGTCCAACAACCACAACCATCTTCTTTTGAGCTCAATATCACTCCTACCACCAAAGAGATTTCATCACGATTCCTACTGATTCTCATTTTGCTCGGGTTCCTTGAAGCCACATTCAGTCAAAAGCAGCCTTGATGTCAAGGAATAGCACTCTCACTTCATATCTGGAATTCAGCTCTTTTGAACTAAGGCTGCAATGTGGTCAGGAGATAAAAGGCCCTGGTCAGAACACAAACTGAGTGGCAGCGAGCAGGTTATCACTAAGCAAGTTCTACCTGATAACACTTTTGATTACATCTTCTATCACTTTACTGACAATCTGAAATAGACTACTGGGTAATCATTTACCAGGTTGGATTTGTCCTGTTTCTTGTGCACAAGACGTACCTGAGCAATTTTCTGCTTTGTGGATGGATGTCACCATTGGAAAAGCTTGGTGAGGGGAGTGGCATGTTCTCGAGCACATGACTTCAATACTATTGTCAGAATGTTGTCAGGTCCCATGGCCTTTGCAGTATCTAGTGCCTCTAACCATTTCTTTAGATGATGTGGATATCCTTAGTGTGTTAACCTCGGTATCTGGATTACTAATCCAGTGATGTTACATTGCACAACCTTCCCATGCTTGTAATTCTTCCATCGCAGATGTACTGAGATAAGCTAATAGTTTTTTCTTTAACTTAGGCTTAGAGAAGTTTTATTTAGTTTTTATAAGGTGCCTGGGTAAGATGACAAAAGTACGTGGCAACTTGGCTCGACAACTAAGGAACTCTCCTCAGAAAGTACATTAACATTTGCAATATTCCTGAAGCATTTGCATCCTTAACAGTAACAATTGAACAATAAATATAAAATATGATCCTACCTGCTCTCATGAATCGCCATTGAAAATGCAAATAAATTCCTTGGCTCACCAATCAAAATATACATCCTGAAGTGTTGTAAACTTAAAATGACACGTTTTCTGTTGAATAAATAAAGCTGTCTGATGAGTTACAATTTAAATTCAACCCTGTGATAAAACAAACTGAAGCTTCCACATGTTGCATCGTGACCTTTGACACAAGCATGTGATTTCTCACAAAACTGTGTCTCATTTAGTTTCCAACTTGAAACCAAGGCAGAAAACATAAGCTCCCCGCTTTCAAATATCAAATATCTATCAAGTAACAAGACTTTTGCTGAAGGAAAATAAGCAACTATATTCAAATTGTAGTGATTGGAATGAAGGTCAGGTGGATCTCGTCGAGAATGAGATCCCCGATTGGGGCTGTTAACCTGGGCCAAGCACAGAGCTCCGGCTGATAGATATAAACACGAGATCCAGAGAGCCTCCTCTCTCTCGGGATTGCCTCTGAGCTGACTGTTCAGAGCTCATGTACTGCGCACATATAAATAAAGGCTGATTTGGTGACGGGATACCAGTCAGTGTGCAGTTATTTTACAAATGAGCTGCATTTATAATGACTGGAACTTACAAACCGATCACCCTGCTGCTAATTTTAGTTTCCTTTTTGATAGATTAATTAAGACAATTCAGTTCGAGAATGTTACTAGTTTCTTTCAGCTTCCAAAATTAAAAGAAGCCACACTGTACATAGAAAGAAACAAGGGAAATTTTACCGTTATAATTTAAAAAAAGTCATAATGCAAAGTAGCATGTAAGCCAAAAAGGAATATTTTAATACTTTAGCATTGACATTCTTTCTCCTGTAGATGAGACTGTGTACTGTTCAATATTATTTAACATTCTGCAATGTTATTTAATGAAACACTTGTTGCAACATAAAAGATGAATAAGGGAAAAGTACATTTGCAGTGTTAAATCTATGCTTTTTCTGTGTAATAAATGGTACAGGGTCTGACATTAGTCTTCACTCCATCACTGTCATGCTGATGGAAAATCAATTTATTTCATACAGTGATCGCTGGTACACAGAGGGTGAATTTAAAATTATAATGTCCTGCAGAAAGAACACAGATCATACACGTTCTGCAGGATAAGAAGCTCACCTTTTATTTTTACCCCCTCTGTTGTTTTACGTAACTGTCTTGTGATGTTTCATTGTTTGAACAATTGCACGCAAGAAACTCCTGTCATGCCTGTTCTTGGAGACAATATGTTTGCCTTTCAGTATAATGCAAGGGTCAGCTGGCAGGAGCTCTGTGCTGCTGTCAGTGAATTATTCACTTCATTGCTGTGGTCTACACGCTGGGTCACTGGTACACAGCAAGCGTTCAAGACATTATTCATCTCAAGACTCTTTCGTTCTCCCTGTCGGGAGGTTGTTTTCCTGCTAATAGTCACTCGTATTTTAGAAGACACTGCGTTCTTGTGAACTTTCCCAGAGCAGCAATCCTTTCACCATTTTTGCCAGTAAAATGGCAGTAAGTGGAGACACTGAGCCGATGTTGGTGAGCAATTCAGAATGCAGACATTTTGGAATGACATTCAAGTGTAGGAATTAACCATGGACAGAACCTGAAGGAAAAGAAGTCTAATAGACATAAAGTTCAAATTTGAAGAAAAACTTGGAATGAAATAGGCATGTACAATGAACAGATATCAGGAGACTTTATGTGACTTTGTCACATTGATAGTCAGTGTACAAAAGGGAGAAAAATTTTCAATCTTTTTCCAAATTGCCTGTAGGCATAACTTGTGCCCATTTACTCTGGGCTTTGGGCAGCACTTGCAAAGGAATAAACTGTGCACTGTTGCAGAGTCTGGGTTTCACCAGGGCAAAAAAAAGAGCTCAACTCCAGAGGTAAGGTAGGGTGGGGGTGACTGCCCTTAACACCAAGGCAGTATTTCACTGAGTCAGGCATCAAGCAGCCGTAGCAAAACTGGAGTTAAAGGGAATCAGGAGGAAAACCCTTTACTGGTGGAGTCATACCTTGCACAAAGGAGGATAATTGTGTTTGTTGGAGGTCAAGCATCTCAATCTCAGGGCTTCACTACAGGAGTTCCTCAGGATAATGTCCTGGGCCCCACTTGCTTCAATTAACTTCTTCAAAATCAGGAGTGAGGATTTTCTCCGATGATTGCAAAATTTTCGGTGCCATTTGTGACACCTCAGATATTGCCCATATACAGCACAACCTACGCCACATCCAGGTATGGGCTGATAAGTCGCAAGTAATATTTGTGCCACACAGGATCCAGGTAGAGACCATCTCCAAGAAAAGAGAACCTAACTATTGCCCCTTGATATTCAATGGGATCATTGCTGTATCCCTTGCTGACATCCTTGCGGGGTGGGGCGTTGGTGGTGGTGCTGTGGTGGCATTACCATTGGTCATAACCTTACATTGACCAATCTATTTCTGCTCCTGGTCCTTATGAAGTGAGGAAGATTTTTTTCAATCAGTAAGTAGTTACGATATGGAATGCATTGCCTGGAAATATGATGGAGGCAGGTTCAACTGAAGCATTCAAGAGGGGATTGAATGATTATTTGGATAAAAATAATGTGCAAGAGAGTGGGGACATCGTAGAACATTGGTACTAGATAATGATGCTCATTTAATGAGTTGGTACAAGCATGATGGGCTGAATGTCCTCTTTGTGTGCCGTATCAATTGTGTGATTTTGTGATTCTGTGATATAGATGCTGTGGCTGCAAGTACAAGTCAGCGGCTAGGAATTCTATGGTAAATAACTCACCCCTTGTTTCCCCAAAACCTGCCAACCGTCTACAAGCAAGCATCAGGCAAGTGATACAATAGTCCCCACTTGTTCGGATGAATGCAGTTCCAACAGTACTCAAGGAAAAAGCAGTGCATTTGACTGGCATCCCATCTACCACATTCAGTACTCATTCCTTCCACCAGCACGCATGGTGGCAGTAGCATGAATGATCTACAAGATTCAGTACAGTGACTAACCAAGGGTCCTTTGACAGCATCTTCCAACCCCACATCCTCAATCAGCTAGAGAGGACAAGGGCAGCAGATACTTTGCAACATTACAACTTATAACTTCCTCTTCAATGTATAGACTATCCTGACTGAACTGTATTTGCTGTTCCCTCACTTCTATGGATCAAAATCCTGTAACTCCCTTCCCATGCATGTTCTTACACCACATCGATTATGCTGGCTCACGAAGGCAGCTCAACACCACCTTTGAGGTCATTAGGGATGGCCATTAAATGAGGCCTAGCCAGCGATGCCCACAGTCCAAAAACAAATATGTAAACATAAAAATGAGTTTGGAGCAGGAGCGGGCAATTTGGCCTCTTGAACCCGCTGCACCATTTTATAAAATCATGGCTGATCTGATTAAAACCACAATTCAGCATTCCCTGATAATTCTCCCTGATAACTTTTCACCTTGCTTGCCAAGAATCTATCCACACCTCTACCTCGAGATATTCGAAGACTGCTTCCATCACCTTTTGAGGAGAAAATTTCCAAAGACTCACATACCCTCAGAAAAAGATTTCTTATCTGTCTTAACTGGGTGACCCCTTATTTTTAAAACTGTGCTTTAATTCCTAGATTCTTCCACAAATAGAAATATCCTTTCCACATCCTCCTTGTTAAGATCCTTTAGGATCTTGTATATTTCAATCAAGTCTCCGAACAGAATAATCTTCTATCCATTAAAGTTTAACCTTTCCTTATAAGACCAGATATTAGTCTAGTAAGCTTTCTCTGAACAGCCTCCAATGCATTTGTATCCTTCCTGCATGAGGAGATCAATACTGTGTACAGTATTCTAGATGTGGTCTCACCTATGTCTTGTATAACCGAAACATAACCTCCTTGGTTTAGCACTCAATTTCCCTTGCAAAAAACAGCGCCTGCTGCTGGGGCCAGTTTGTTAGATATATTCAAGAGGGAGCTGGAAGTAGCTCTTGTGGCTAAAGGCATCAATGGGTATAGAGAGAAAGAGGGAATGGGACTCTGAAACTGCATGATCAGTCATGATCATATTGAATGGTGGTGCAGGCTTAAAGGGCCGAAAGGCCTACTCCCTCACCTATTTTCTATGTTTCTATTAGTTTTGCGAATAACTGGCTGTGCCCACAATCTAGCCTTTTGTGATTCATACAGTAGGGCACCCACATTCCCCGGCACTTCCGAGCTCTGCAATCTCCCATAATTTAACTATTATATATTTATTCTTCCCGCCAAAAACGTGCAACTTCACATGTGGCAAATGGCATATACGCCATTTACATACTCACTTAACCTAATTTTTAGACTTCTTAAGCCCTCTTCATAACCTACTTTTTAAAACCAATTCAGGGAAGGTTTACTTTACCTGTCATTGTTATCGAAATGAATACTGTGCTCAAACAAAAATGCGCTCATGATTTTTCTGGGAATAGCAATGAGGGGAAATCTTTGGTCTGGTGTCACACAACTGGATCCCCCAATGGGATAACTATCAGCTCTTAAAACAGATGGCTTTCTCATCATCTTGGGTTGTGAATATTTCAAAACATGCTCGCAGTGATTCAGGGGTGGGGCCGTTCTGAGGGGAAATTTGTGCACTTATGTCCCACTTGATACTTCAGCATCAAAATGTGCAGTCCTTGGGTGAGTGATACATTGTCACAGGCAGATGTGGTCTTTTGAACAAGACAGTAAACCAGTCAGCTCTCAGGTGGGTGTAACCATTCTGAGGATCCACAAGAGAGTTCTTAGCATTCTATCATCCTATAACTAACCTGCCAATACAGAAAAATGTAACAAAGTACTGCAAATCTGGGAATACTCAGGTCTGGAAGCATGTGTGTAGTTAGAGTTAACAGGGTGAATTTTACAACCCCTAGCTGGTGTTTTTTGAAGCAGTGAGGCATGTGAAGTGAGTTGTCAGCACAGTGCCTTCTTATCCACTCGCAAGGTGTCCCCCACATAATGGAGGGGTTTTCAGCCAAAAGGAAGTTCACTTGTCTTTCAAGCTATTGAGACTCTTGATTGGCTAATTAAGATCCCCATTCGCAGTTTTGTTGTACGCTGAGTAGGGCAGATGACAAGGCCGTCAACCTTTACTCCCTGAGTTACTCATGAAAAGGGAGGGTGCCTCCTTTTTGCAGGGCTCTCTGTGCCTATCACGAGAAACCTTACGATGGTTTCACATGCTTTGCCTCCACACAGCCTCTTCTCTTCCTGTTTCCTTCTTTCTCCTCCCCCCGCCCCAATTCTGCTGGGATCTCGATTGGTCTTGCAAGGCAGGTCATGCCTGCCTCAGATTCCCAGACTTACCAGAATCTGGTACCTGTTCCTTTTGGGGACTGTCTGTAGTCCCAGCTGTGGTCACTTTTGCCGCTTAGTGGTAGAGACCACTAAGCTACCAGCCAATCAGATTGTCCCCTTGGGGCAGAGTTTCCACTTTCACCTCCCCCTCCCAACCTTGACCTCACCTGATCCGTAAATTTCACCCAAGCATTGAAAGTCACAATTAATTTGAAACTGCCAGACCTGCTGACTATTCCCTACAACTGGCAGGAGACCAACTAGCATGGTGGAGATAATAACATGAGATCTTCTTATGGGCAGATAGACCCTTTTAGAAGGAAAATTGCACTAAGTAACACTGGAGGAATTTGAATGATGGAAAATTGAACACTAGGGCACTGAGAGAGAGTTGAGGAAGAGAGATCTCAATTTGGAAACATTAAATGAAAGAGCTGGCAAGGGGAAGCAGTAGTTGTGGGAATTTGAGGTGAGGCCAGCTTGATCTCAAAAACAAATTCGTAAAAAAGGATTGGGAGGGAGTGTTGTTAAACAAAGGTTTATAGTTCCTTAAAGGTGGAGTCACAGGTAGGTGGGGTGGTGAGGGTGGCATTTGGCACGCTTGCCTTTATTGGTCAGTGGATTGAGTATCGGAGTTGCAATATCATGTGTACAGGACGTTGGTTAGGCCACTTTTAGAAAATTGCACTCAATTCTGGTCTCCCAGCCATAAGAAGGATGTTATTAAACTTGGAAGGATGCAGAAAAGATTTACAAGCATGTTGCCAGGGTTGGAAGTTTGAGCTATAAAGAGAGGCCAAATAGGCTGGGGATATTTTCCCTGCAATGTCAGAGACTGAGGGGTGAGTATTATAAAATCATGAGAGGCATAGATAGGGTGAATAGCCAAGGTCTTTTTCCCTGGGTAGGAGAGTCCAAGACTAGAGGATTTAGGTTTAAGGTGACAGGAGAAAATTTAAAAGGGACCTAAGGGGCAATTTTGTTATGCAGAGGGTGATGTGTGTTTGGAATGAGCTGCTAGAGGAAGTGGTGGAGGCTGGTACAATTACAAGATTTAAAAGGCATTTGGATGGGTACATGAATAGAAAAGGTTTAGAGGAATATGGGCCAAATGCTGGCAAATGGAACAAGATTAATTGAGGATATTTGGTCGGCATGGACAAGTTGGACTGAAGGGTCTGTTTCCGTGCTTTACAACTCTATGACTTTATAAGCGGCCAGGGAGGTCAATTGTCAGCTTCTGGACCAAAGCACCTGGTGTTCTATTGTTAGCCATCCATTTACCAGAGGAAGAGTCAGGCTGTCTTCCACACTTGTTTATTTGCATTTTAATTCAGTACAAACTCCAGTTTGTTTCCTCCCTTCTTCATCAACTCAGCTTACTGGGGGAAGTCAACCTTAAATACATGCTCCAATAGACAGCTTATGTTCTCTCTCATGGAGCAAGACCTAGTTCATTCTTAAAGGGGCCACCACTTTTGACATAGTTATTTTTTCTTAAATGAAAGATAATCTGAAACGCAATTGCAATCAAACAGTGTATATGTGACAAAGATATTGACATTCAAGGTCTACATTATAAGGCATCCTTCTTCCAGGACCTGCAACACTTTTACCAACAGGAATACCTTTGGTAAAAGCAGTCTGAGAATTGAGCAACTCAGTTCCGATATTTCATCTCTTTAATTTTTGCTTGAAACTATATCTATTCTTAGTCCTCTCATTTAAAAACAGGATGAACACAGAAATATTAACCCACCTCAACTGAAACATCCACATGAGGTTTCCATGTAAGGCATCAATGAAAACCATCATTTCATATTTTTTGGATCACTCAAAACTGGGAATTTTAATGTACATGTCTTTAATTTTGAATTTTTAAAACATTTTGTTCGCTTTCAAGATGTTCTCAATTCCTGGATTTCTCATCACAAGGCTAAGGTCTGAAAAGGCTATAACATGCTTACCTTCATTGATTGGGGCATTGAATCTAAAAGTTGGCAAATCATGTTGCAAATGTAGAAGCCCTCGCTCAGGTCACATTTGGAGTATTGCATGTAGTTCTGGTCATGGCACGATAGGAAGGATGTGGAGGCTTGGGACAGAGCTCAAAACTGGTTTACCAGGGCGTTGGCTTGATTGGAGTGCTATAAGGAGGGTTTGGACAAACTTGGATTGTTTTCAATAGAGCATTGGAAGCTGAGGGGGTGACTTGATAGAAGTATATGAAATTATAAGAGCCATGAATATAGGGTGGATAGTCAGAGTCTTTTTCCTAGGTCAGAAACGTCAGATACTAGGGGCATAGATTTAAGGTGAGAGGAAGTTTTGTTGGAATTGACACTCTCCAAATATGATTGTTGATGCAAGATTACATTTGACTCATGCTTAGGTATCTTGTGACACCAGGTTCAAGTTCCTACCTGCTCCAGAGATATGTCATAACATGTTTGAACAGGTTTGACCTGCATCTGACCCACCAAAACCTAACAAAGAACTGCGGATGTTGGAGATCTGGATCAAACGCAGAAATTGCTGGAGAAACACAGCAGGTTGGGCAGCATCTGTGGGATAAAGCAGAGTTAATGTTTCGAGTCTGGTGACTCTTCATCAGAACTCTGCCTTCTCCCCACAGATGCTGCTAGACTTGGTAAACTTCCCCAGCGATTTCTGTTTTTGACCTACGCTGCTTTCTCTCTAAACCAACATGTTTAAAGACATCAGAAGTCCAGTTACTAATTTTAAATATATTCCTAATTGTTATGAATGAGGAAACAGAAAAACGTATAATCTGATTTAAATTTGCAGCAACTAATGATACTAGTTTTCATTTTTAACAAACTGTCTGCATCATGTATCAAATACTCGATTCCTGATTGTTAGACAATGTCCTTACGTAATAATACCTTGACTCGCACCACAAACTATTAATCATTCTCCATTCATTTCTAGGATTCTAGGATTAGGCTGAACTAGTGTTTTATTTTGATTTACAAACCTATTAAAAGTACGGCTCACCCTCAGAATAACTTTCAGGAACTCCCTCTTGGTTCAAACGCCTGTGATTAGGTCCCCAACACTATTGAAAGTCTCAAACCACTGAACCTTCTATTTTTTGGAGCACTGAATTTCCAATTTGTAACATGAAGGTAGTTTTATCAAACATTTCTTAAAGGAATCAGTTATTTGTTCTGAAAGAAAATCTTTACCTCAAAATTGAATCCCTGCCAAAATCCACCATCCATTTAAAGATTTCACATTAATCTGATCATTTGAATACAAACGCAGACTCAGGAATTCCTAGGTTAAATTTTATCAGATTTTTGTATAACCTGTCAAAATCTATGATGTATCCTTCAATGGGTTGGCTGTCCATCATCTTAAATTTATTAAAGGTCAACCACACCCTCAGAGGCTTCCCACAAATCATTTTTTTAAAAGCAAAATCTTATCCATAAAATATAACTGATTTGATAATTACTTTTCAGTATCTGAGGCACTCACATTCAGCTCTGAAAATATTTCACTTCCACTCTTACTGTATTCTGGCAGAGACAAAACCAAGGTCATACCTTCTTTCCTCTTGGTTGGAGAAACAACCCAAGACCACATTTTCACTTTATTGTTCCATTGTTCGTCTAGTTAAAACTCCAAAACCCTGGTGGGTTTTCACAGTTAGAAAGCTTGCAGTATGACTCCTCTACTTCATACCAGAAGCAAGACCTTTGTCAGAAAAAGAATTTATTTTATCATGCCAAGAGAAGATATTACAGTTCGTCCACGTGTACTATCAGAAGTCCAGTTACTAATTTTAAATATGTTCCTAACTGTTATGCAGGAGCAAAAAAATACTCGTAGCCTGATTTTAATTTTCAGCAACTAATATAATATTAATTCTCATTATTATAAAAACAGTCTCTATTATGTATCAAATACTTGATTCCTATTTTAGACAATACCCTTGCATAATAATATTTATTACTAGTCATCCATTCACTAAAGCAGCAGTCAGTTTTCCACAACCATTTATTTGCATTTTATAATTCAATACAAACTCCAGTCTGCTGCTTCCTAGTCCTCAAAATCTCAATATTTTGTAACCCTAATCATGTGTTTTGAATGTTTTGTTAATAATCCTTACCTTTGTTTTCATCTTAAGGGATTTTGCTGTGGGTTTATTTCTACAATTGGAAACAAGGTTTGAGTTTGAGTTATAAGCAGAGGCTGGATAGGTTGGGACTTCTTTCACTGGAACATAAGAGGTTGAAGGGTGACCTTATAGAAGTTCATAAAATAATGAAGGGTATAGATAGAGTGAATGGTATGTCTCTTTACCTAAGGGTTGGAGATTTCAAGACCACGGTCATATTTTTAAGGTGAGAGTAGAAAGATTTTAAAAAGACATGAGGGGCATTTTATTTTACACAAGAAAGTGGTTCATGGTGGAATGAACTTCCAGAGGAAGTGGTGGATGTGGGTACATTACAATGTTTAAAAGACATTTGGATGCGTATATGAATAAGAAATGTTTGGAGGAACACGGGCTAAGAGCAGGCAGGTGGGACTAGTTTGGTTTGGGATTATGGTCGGCAAGGATTGGTTGGATTGATGGGCCCATTTCCATGCTGAATGAATCTATAACTGTATGAAATCCAGACTTTAGGGAACACCCTTTAGTCTACCCCAAAAAGGGACTAGAGGGTAAAGGAAAAGGAGTAAATCAAACAATACCTCACTGTCTTGGTCTCAAGAGGGCATAATTTATCATAAATTAAATTCACTCCCCTTCCCCCTTTGTCTATGACACTATAATGAAATGAATGCTTTCTTTCATTTTCTTTTGGATTGGCTTGCATTTGTAATACTAATTGTGAATGGAAAACATGATATTGATTTGACTGGAAAACATAGTAGGAGCTCCAAGAGGCTTGGCAGGACATTTTATCAGCTGATACTCATTGTTATATTTTTCCTCTCCCCCATATTCTGAAAGTCCTTGTCCCTGTATAGGAACCCAACTGATGTTACTAATGGACAAGTCTGATCCCAGGGTGACATTTGGCTTAATAGATCATTTTAAAAAAAATTTAGTTAGTGTGGTGGTCAATCACGGAGACCACTAAACTACCAGACATTGTGAAGAGTGGAGATTTCATGTTGCACGCAGGATTAATCAAAGTCGTCATGGCAGATGGTGGAATTTAAATTCAATCAAAATCTGGAGTTAGGAGTCTATTGATGACCATAAAGCCATTGCCAATTGTCAGGGAAAAACCCAGCTGGTTCACTTTTAAGGAAGGAAACTGCTATCGTTACCAATCTGGCTTACGTGTGACTACAGGGCCTAAAGCAATGTGGTTGACTCTTAACTGCCCTCTGGACAATAAATGCTGGCCTAGCCAGCACTACCCTCATCATGTGAATGAATTTTAAAAAGAAATTGCCGTTTTGCGATTGCAAAATATCATACTATAAACTAGAAAAATCTCATTGAGCTCAATAAATGTCATTCTGGGAGTTCCAGGATAAGGAATTTACATTGACAGCAGCCAGGTATTCTTTCCCAAAGAATAGTACCACTATAATGACATCCTAACATAGAGGGGCATGGACAAGATATAGGGAGTAAGCAAAATGAACAGCAATTTTATAACATACATAAGTAGCAAACATGAGCATTTCTACTTATTTTACACACCTTGTTTTTTGTTTGGCATCTTGCTTTTGAAATATTCAATATCTTGGAGAGCTTGGGTTAAAAATATAACAATTAGATTAATTACTCTACCTTACTCATTCACGTGCAGAAATGTATTTCCAATGGACAAGGGAAGACATTACATCCGGTTGGGTGGTTTATTTATTTGAAGATGTTCGTCAGGAAGGTGGAAAAAAACTTTCCTGTTTTCTCTGAGTTTAGCGTGCATAGAGTTACAGTTCTGGATGCTGGGGAACAGGCTAGGGGGATGGACAGGAAGAGTAGGAAGGAGATGGCTGCTTCTAAACTTCAAATTCTGGCAAGGACCTGCAGAAGGCTAAAACAAACAAAATCAGAAATCACTGGAGAAACTCAGCAGGTCTGGCAGTGTCTGTGGAGAGAAAGCACTGTTAATGTTTTGAGTCCAGTCACCCTTCTTCAGACAGCTGGTCTTTTGCGAAGGGTGTTTGCTGGAGTATGACGTCTTGGGGTGAAGGAGATGAATAGTTGAGCAAGCAGATCAATAGCAAGGAAGGGATGAATAAAGAAAACTGTCATGTTTACACCTTCTCCACATTCTGTTATGGACATAATACTGAATGTAAATATTGTATCAATATATGTGAGCTCCATGGAAAGTTCATAAGAATTCTTAAAGATTAATTAAGGAGTCAAGCATTTGACAATTGTTCTGATGTCAAGTTTAAATATTTGCAAGGAATTAAAATACAGGTTTGAGATAATTTGATTATCATTTGTACGTCTTAAGAGAATTAGCATCTGTTATAGTATAGGGACCTGTCAGCTGTATTGGTTAGATTGGGGGCTTGTCCTCCAAAGCCCTCTGACTGCCTTGTTTTCTGCTTGTGTGTCTGATTCTGAGGTACTTACTGGATTGTGTCCCAGAGCTAGTTTACAAATGATTCCCCATGAAGTGAGGGTAGTTGCACTGGTGCTAGTTTCAGGGTACAGATCTGATGCTGCACTCAGAGATGTCGGGGCCATTGGCCTAACAGTAGCTGTGAGATGGATCATAGATGAGCTGTTGTTCAGTCTCTTCACACTCAACTTTACCGTTGAAGCACAAACATAATTACTTAAGGCCTTGTCACCACATGGGCTACTTTCAGCAGAGCAAAGCCACGTTCGCCTCCTGATGGTCCCTTGTTATTGCCTTTTCTCCTTCTCTGTATAATGTTGTGACTCTGCTCCCTTGACAGCTCCAGTGTTTCCAGCTATATCTCTGGAAATTTACCCTAGCTTTGGGACCCCTCCCTGCTGTTCTGGGACCTTTTATCTTAAAAACAATGAAAGGGAGAGAAAACAAAGTCTCTGGTGATGCTGAGTACAATCCTATACAGCAGGAATGCACCCTGGTCCCATTTGGGTTAAAAAATCCAGGGGCCATCCGTTCCTCAAAATTTGGATAAAATTGGAAAGGGGAAGCAGGATATGGTGACAAATGCACATGCAGCTTGTGGAACTATAGAGACTGGTGAGGGAGAACAATATACATGTTAATGCCTCTCTAGATCTTTACTATAGAGTGCCCCTTCTGTCCCTGCCACCTTTCATTCGCTTTTTTAACCACTCAGCATTAAGCTCAGCCTTGCAGTGGAGAGGAGGCCATTCATCCTTTTTCTGCACTGACCGCAGTCTCATGAACTCCATCGTAGCACTCACCTCTGTGGCGATCTCTGTCTCACGCTGTCTTTGCCGTTCATGAGGACCTTTTGTAGCCATCAGCGAGAACCAGTATCTCTCTATGCTCAGACATAGCCCTAAAGGGGGCATGCAAAGAGCCTTCACTAGGTGGTGCGATGTATTGGCTGGATTGTAACATCTCAAGCCTCAGGTGAACCTATTTGATGCCAGTGGGCTTATGCGATGCTGAATAATTCTTCTCCCTGCACATTGTAAAGTTGTTTGGTTCCATAGTAACAATAATTGAATGGCTGAGCAATTTCAGAGCTGCATGTCAAATTGCAGGTGTCTGCCCTTTAAACAGGAAGCCAACTTTTTCATTGGGATCAGATGACATTCATGCTGCCCTCACCATGTGATCTGGCAGCGAGTATGCATACCAGCTATAATGACATTGTGTTCAAGAGTTTTCTTGCTTCAGACCCCCCACTAGGGTGGCACAGTGGCTAGCGTTGTTGCCTCACAGCACCAGGGACCCAGGATCAATTCCACCCTCAGGCGACTGTATGTGTGGAGTTTGCACATTCTGTGTGGGTTTCCTCCCACAGTCAAAAGGTGTGCAGGCTAGGTGGATTGGCCATGCTAAATTGCCCATAGTGTTCAGGGATGTGTAAACTAGGTGGGTTGTGCAGGATGGGTCTGGGTGGGATGCTCTGAGGTTCAGTGTGGACTTGTTGTGCCCAAGGGCCTGTTCCCACACTGTGGGGATTCTGTTCTATCTATGAAGCCACTTCTGGGGCAACTTGCAAAGGCAGTGACAATAGGACTGAATCCAATCCAACTGAGTCTGTACTAAATGTTTGTGGCTATTCTTAAAATCTTTTAGGGTTTTCTGATGAGAAATCTGGAATAACATGGATGAACTAGGGATAATTACCAGCAGAACAATCAGTTCTGGTTCCCCTGTTATAGGAAGGATGTTATTAAACTGGATGGGGTTCCAAAATGATTTACTGGGATGTTGCCAGGAATGAAGGATTTGAGATATAAAATTAGTATGGAAAGGCTGGGACTTTTTTCACTGTAGCATGGGGAGTTGAGGGGTTACCTTATTGAGTTTTATAAAATTATGAGGGGCATAGTAAAAGTCTTTTCCAGAGTGTGGGGGAGGTCAAAACGAGGGGCACATTTTTAAGGTGAGGGAAGAAAGATTTAAAAAGGACATGAGGAGCAACTTTTTTTACACTGAGAGTAGCTCGTGTGTGGAATGAATTGCCAAAGGAAGCAGTGGATGCAAGTACAGTTACAACATTTCAACAACATCTGGATAAGTTCCTGAATAGGAAAGGTTTGGAGGGATGTAAGCCAGTGCAGACAGGTGGGACTAGTTTAGTTTGAGATCATGATTGCCATGGACTGTTTGGACCATAGGGTCTAGTTCTATGCTGTATGACTCTATGACTCTGTGACTATCTTCATAGTTGGATGTGCCTTTGAGATTGTCTGGGTAATAGAAAAGGTTGTGTTGTCAAGCTACCCAGGTTAGAGTTGAAAGTTATTGTTGGGAGGCAGCAGCATTATAAATTGCACTCACCCCATACTATGGCGAATAGACAGTCTAATCTCCACAGTTCAGTTTTAAATAAAGCCCCATGATTTTAACAAAGCACTGAAGTAGTTGTCCTATAGTTCTGTAGATATTGAGGATAGAAATTGTAAAAAAGATGAAGAAAAACATCATTCATTTTGGTTTTTATTCGCCTGACCTCAATCAGATCTATTTATCTTCTACAACATCTAAGAATTATGAATATCTTTGTGATATTTAATAACAGTAGGAATATCACTAAAAGCTTATAGGAGCTTGGGAGAGAAAAACACTGATCAGAAGACTGGTACAAGATTTATCACCTATACGCCATATATAGAAGAGCAGAAGGACAGGGCTTTGTTCGTGCCTACTTCCCTAAGGTCTAAGTGCTTCATGATTGGATATCGTTATAGTAGAGCTCCTTATGTACAAGCTGAGTAGCTAATGTCAGAACATTGATGCAATTATCCCTTTACTCTGCAGTAGTTATTATGGAATGTTCATAAAATCATAGAATCTCGACACTGCAGGAAGTATCCATTCAGCCCATCAAACCTGCACTGACACTCTGAAGAGCTTCCCACACAGACCCAACCCTCAACCTAAGCCTGACCCTAACCCTAACCTACCCTATCCTCGTAATCCCAGCATTTCCCATGGCTAATCGACATAGCCTGCACATTCTGGACTGTGGGAGGAAACTGGAGCAAGTATTATGAATGACAGTCTAAAGTTTGAAACTGGAGCTGCAAGATATGACACAGAACAGTTTGATGCTTGCTACCATTTTCAAATGATTGACATTTTTTTTGGAGCTCAATAAAGTAATCATCCTACTTTGAACTGCCCCAATCTTGTATCCTAAGTCGTTTATTTCTCATTTTCAACACGTAAGTGGTAAGTTTAAATCAAGTGAAACATACGCTTAATGGTGTCTGAGGCAAAGAAAATAAGAGACCTAGAAATTATATATTGTATATCCTGTGGATGGAGATAGTCAGATATTGTTCTAATACTGTGGGAATTCATCCAATCCATTCCTTTTTATTGGGATTATTTTTACACAGTAATAAGAAAATTCATCCTATATAAAAAAAAACCCAAGATCCATATGGGTTGAGATGGTTCTCCAAGTTCTAAGCATTACTTGTAATGAACCTCCAGAGCCAAACATAGCAGTTTTTTTTGTTGTTTTATGAGAGATAAGTACAGTGTTAGCTTGTATAAATATTTAGTTTATCTGCTGTGTTTCTTTTCCAGTTAATCCCATGTGGATGAGTTGCCAGGTACTTTAACTCCAGACTCTTGTCTTGTTTTCTAACTAACCAGGCATTTTTGCCTACTTTGAACACAAATCCAACTGTTCATAAAATCTCAAACTCTTACGGCCCTGTCTTCAGCAGGCCTGGCCTATTAAGCAATAAATACCTATAAATTGCTGAAAATCCAGAGAGAAGTAGGCCATTGGTATGTAAATTCTAAGCATCCAATTCCACGAGGCGCCCTTGAGGTATTTCTTACTCTATTAACCATAAATTCCATTTGTGAGCAAGAACATTACTGGTCCCTTTTCAATAACTTCTTGTTTTGCACAGCTTGGTTTTTTTTAACATCCTGGAGAATTTCTCATCCTTTATTTGAAACTAACTTGGATTTTTCTGGTCTGTACAAAATTAACCAGAATCCACATTTTTCATGTCACTCACGTTATTACAAATTTCTATCAAATCTTTCCTCAGTCTTGTATTGTAGAGTCATAGAGCACAGAAACAGGCCCTTCAGTCCAAATTGTCCATGCCAATCAGATATCCTGAATTAATCTGGTCTTATTTGCTAGCATTTGGTCCATATCCCTCTAAACCTTTCCTATTCATGTACCTATCCAGATGCTTTTCAAATGTTGTGATTGTACCAACCTCCACCGCTTCTTCTCCATGAAAAAGTTGCCCCTTAGGTCCTTTCTATATCATTCCCCTCGCACCTTCAACCTATGCCCTCTAGTTTTGGATTCCTGTATATGGATGTGAGCTATGCAGTTAAGGCCCTATCCATTAATAATTCCCCAGTCACTCTAAGATTTGGGCCTTCTGAGGGGTGTTTCTCAGTCATGTCATGTGTTTGAATGATACGTAGGCCAAGCCAAGCTGGAGTAATAGGTTGTCTTCCTTGAAGGATTGTTGTGAACCTGTTGGGTTTATACAAACATAAAAATTAGGAGGAGTAAACCACTCACCCATTCAATAAGATGGCTAACCTGGTGACCCTTCATTCCTGCCTCTGTCCAATAATCCTTCACCCTGTTGCTTATCACGAATTCATCTGCCTTAAACGTATTCAAAAATTCTGATTCCATGACTTTGAAGAAGGGAGTTCCAAAGATTTGCAACCGTCTGTCAGCAAAAATTCAACCTCATCTCCGTTTTAAATGAGGGACTCCTTACTTTTAAACACATATCCGTCTGTTCTAAAAAAATACAGCTTTCTTAGTGTCAGTTCCAAGGCTTGCAAAACTTATGACCTTTAGGGCAGTTGCTACATCACTGATCATTTGACCACTGCATTACCGTAACTGAAAGCACCTCAGCTGCCTTTTATGTTATGTATAGGCAGGAAACCAGGCATGTAGATTTGTGAATTAGGGAGCCTAGCTGTTGCTGGCCCGCTTACTTCTGCACAATTTATAGTTATAGAGTCTTAAAGTCCGACAGCACGGAAACAGACCCTTGAGTCCAACCAGTTCATGCCAAACATAATTCCAAACTAAACTCATCTGCCTGCTCCTGACCCATATCCCTTGAAACATTTCCTGTTCATGTACTTCTTCAATAGTGCATGATTCCACCACTTCCTCACATGAACCACCTTCTAAAAAATTTGTCCCTCATATCTCTAAATCTCTCTCCACTCACCTTTAAAATATGCCTCTAGTCTTGAAATCCTCCATCCTATAGAAAAGACACCTACCATTAACCCTAACTATATCCCTCATGATTTTATAAACCTCTATAAGGTTACCTCTTAAGCTCCTATGCTCCAGTAAAAAATGTCCTAGCCTACCCAACCTTCCTTTATAACTCAAACCTTCCAAACCCAGCAACATCCACGTAAATCTCTTCTGAAACCTCTTTAGCTTACTAATATCTTGCCTATAACAGGACAACAAGAACTGGACACGGTTTTCCGGAAGAGGCCTCACCAATGTTTCGTACAACCTCAATACGACTTCCCAACTCCTATACTCAAAGGACTGAGCAACGAAGGCAAGTGAGCTAAATGCCTTTTTAACCACCCTGCCTATATGTGATACAACTTCAAACAATTATATACGTGGGGATCCATTTCATGGGGCATTGGCATTAGTTTTGGAACATGAGGTGTCTGTACCATTGGGACGAACTCCACCTGAACCGATCTGGAATCAGTGTTCTGGCGAAATGGACAAACAGGGTGGTCACTAGGACTTTAAACTATTGAATTGGGGGCGGGAAGGGAAGGGGAAAATGCCAGGCAGTATAATAGAACATAGAACATAGAACATTACAGTGCAGTACAGGCCCTTCGGCCCTCGATGTTGCGCCGACCTGTGAAACCAATCTGAAGCCCATCTAACCTACACTATTCTCTTATCATCCGTATGTTTATCCAATGACCATTTAAATGCCCTTAAAGTTGGCGAGTCTACTACTGTTGCAGGCAGAGCATTCCACGCCTTTACTACTCTCTGAGTAAAGAACCTACCTCTGACATCTGTCCTATATCTATCACCCCTCAATTTAAAGCTATGTCCCCTCGTGCTAGCTGTCACCAGGCGAGGAAAAAGGCTCTCACTGTCCACCCTATCTAATCCTCTGATCATAATGGTCAATAGAAAAGAAACCATCAGGTTAACATGTGTGCAGGAGGATTTAACTACATCAAGGACTAAGAAAAAAGTTAAGAGGAAGGAAAGCTCTGGAGATATTATTAATGGAGATGTTAGAATTCAAAAAGAAAGTATAAAAAAACTAGCATAAAGGCACTTTACCTGAATACTCATAGCATTTGAAACAAGGTAGGTGAGTTAACGGCACAAATCATCTTGAATGAGTATGATTTAGTAGCCATTATGGAGTCACGGTTACAGAACGGTCACGACTGGAAATTAAATATCCAGGGTATCAGACTATTCAGGAGGACAGACAGGAAGGTAAGAGAGGTGGTGGAGCTCTGATATTTAAGGATGACATCAGAGCGATAGAGAGATGGTATAGGTTCTATGGAGAATAAGGATGAATCCATTTGGATGGAAATTAGAAATTCTCAGAAGAAAATGTCGCTGACAGGCATAATCTATAGGCCACCAAATGATAACATCATATTGGGGCGGGCAATAAACAAAGAAATAACTAATGCTTGTGAAAATGGTATGGCAATTATCATGGGGGATTTTAATCTACATGTTGATTGGTCGAACCAGGTCAGTTAAGGCATCCTTGAAGAGGAGTTCATTGAATATATCCATGATTGTTTTCTTGAGCAGTATGTAATGGAACTGATGAGGGAGCAAGCTATCCTAGATCTGGTCCTGCGTAATGAGACAGGAATAATTAATGATCTCATAGTTAGGGATCCTCTTGGAAGCAATGATCATAGTATGGTTGAATTTGGATTAAAGATGGAAAGTGAGAAGATAAAATCCAATATCAGGTTCCTGTGCTTAAACAAAGGGGACTACAATAGGATGAGGGAGGAGTTGGATAAAGTAGATTAGAAGCAAGGACTTTATGGTGGGACAGTAGAGGAACAGTGGAGGACTTTCAAAACAATTTTTCAAAGTACTCAGCAAAAGTATATACCAGTGAAAAGAAAGGACAATATAAAGAGGTGTAATCAGCCATGGATGTCTAAGGAAATAAGGGAGACTATCAAATTGAACGATAAGGCATACAAAGTGGCAAAGACCAATGGGAAACCAGAAGACTGGAAAAATTTAAAATATCAACAGAAAGCCACAAAAAACAGCTATAAAAGAAAGTAAGATAGATTACAATAGTAAACTAGCTCAGAATATAAAGATAGATATTAAAAGTATCTACGCATATATGTAAAATGAAAAAGAGTGGCTAAGGTAAATATTGGTCATTTAGAGGGTGAGAAGGGGGATTTAATAATGGGAAATGAGCAAATGGCCAAGAAATTGAATAGGTATTTTGTGTCAGTCTTCACAGTGGAGGACATGAATAACAAGCCAGTAATAGATAACAAGGATACTAAGGTAGGTGAGGACCTAGCCACGAACATTATCATGAAAGAGGTAGTTTTGGGCAAGCTAAAGGTAGACAAGACTCCTAGCCCTGATGGAAAGCATCCCAGGGCACTAAAAGAATTGGTGGGAGAAGTAACAAATGCACTTGTGGTAATTTTCCAAAATTCACTGGACTCTGGGGCAGTTACAGTGGATTGGAAAACAACAAATGTGACACCACTGTTTAAAAAAGAAAGTAGAAAAAAGATGGTGAATTGTAGGCCAGTTAGCTTAACTTCAGTAGTGGGGAAAATACTTGAATCTATCAAAGTAGTAATAGCAAGGCATCTAGATAGAAATTGCCCCATTGGGCAGACGTAACATGGATTCATGAAAGGCAGGTCATGCTTAACTGATCTACTGGAATTCTGTGAAGACATTATGAGTGTGGTAGATAATGGGGATCCAGTAGATGTGGTGTACCTGGATTTCCAAAAGGCATTTGACAAGGTGCCGCACAAAAGGCTGCTGCATAAGATAAAGGTGCGCGGTGTTACAGGCAATGTATTAGCATGGATCACGGATTGGTTAACTAACAGGAAGCAAAGAGTGGGGATAAATGAGTGCTTTTCTGATTGGTGAATGGTGATTAGTGGTGTGCTTCAGGGACTACTGTTGCGACCGCAATTGTTTACAATTTATATAGATGATTTAGAGTCGTAGACTGCATGTAGAGTGTCAAAGTTTACAGATAACACTAATATGAGAGGTAGAGCAAAGTGTGCAGAAGAACATAAATAGCGAGAGGGCAAAGGTCTGGCAGATGGAATACAATGATGATAAACGTGAAGTCATCCATTTTGGTAGGAATAACAGTAAAAAGGACTATTGTTTGAATGGTAAAATATTGCAGCATGCTGCTGTGCAGAGGGACTTGGGTGTCCTCGTGCATGAATCACAGAGGTTGGTTTGCAGGTACAACAGGCAATTAAGAAGGCAAGTGGAATTTTGTCCTTCATTGCTAGAAGGATTGAGTTTAAAAGCAGGATGGTAATGTTGCAGCTATATAGGGCGCTGGTAAAGCCACACCTGGAGTACTGTGCGCAGTTTTGGTCTCCTTACTTGATAAGAGATATACTAGCACTGGAGGGAGTGCAGAGGAGATTCACTCGGTTGATTTCAGAGTTGAGAGGGTTGGATTATGAGGAGAGACTGAGTAGGCTAGGATTACACTCATTGGAATTCAGAAGAATGAGAGGAGATCTTATAGAAACATATAAGATTATGAAGGGAATAGATAAGGTGGAGGCAGGGAGGTTGTTTCCACTAGCAGGTGAAACTAGGACTAGAGGGCATTGCCTCAAAATAAAGGGAAGCAGATGTAGGACTGAGGTCAGGAGGAACTTCTTCACCCAAAGGGTTGTGAATCTGTGGAATTCCCTGCCCAATGAAGCGGTTGAAGCTACCTCGCTGAATGTTTTTAAGGCAAGGCTAGATAAATTTTTGAACAGTAAAGGAATGAAGGGTTATGGTGAGTGGGTGGGTAAGTGGAGCTGAGTCTCAAAAAGATCAGCCATGATCTTATTAAATGGTGGGGCAGGCTCAAGGGGCCATATGGTCTACTCCTGCTCCTAGTTCTTATGTTCTTATGATCTTATTGAATGGCACAGCAGGCTTGAAGGGCCAGATGGCTTACTCCTGCTCCTGGTTCTTATGTTTTTATGTTCTTATGAACCTTTAGGTCTCTGTGTTCTACAACAAGATACTTGTATTAATTGTACAAGCCTTGCCCATTTGTTGTACTGAAATTCAATACCTTGCATTTATCAAAATTGAATCCCATCTACCATTTTTCAGCCCATTGATCCATTTGATCAAGATCCTTTTGTAATCTTAGAGAATCTTCTTCACTCTGTATTATGCCATCAATTTTGATGTTGTCCGCAATACCATGCCTTCTTTATTCTCATCCAAATTGTTGGAAGAGGCTAGCTGGGCTACTGAGGCTTGTACCCAGGCAATTAATGCCCAGTTATAGGTCTCATCCTGCCATCACTTTGATTTAGTGTGAAGTGGGAGAGGACTACAGGTGAATACCAGCCTGGGAAATGTAACCTTGCATGCTGCTGGTAAGTGGAAGGGATGTGTGGGAGATTAGGGGTGGCACGGGGAAGGGTTTGTAGGGCATGCCTCCTTCCCAGGCCCTCTGTGGCAATTGAAAGAGCCCCTGCTCCACCTGCTGTTTTGCATTCCCACGTCCTCGCCCCATCCTGTCGTTGGACCTGCAAGGTCAGCCCTGATGAGATCCTGGACTTGAGCTTGGGTTTGGTTTGGGCCTCTTCCTCCCAGGCATCCTGGCAGTGTCCAGTGTTCACCAATTTGGGTCTCCTTTAAGCTGGCAGCTCTGAGATCAGACTTCCAGCTGGAGACAGATGGAATCCTCACTGCGCACTAAGTAAAGAGACATCACCCAATAAATTAAAGTAGGTGAGCCTGGGGTAACAGAGCTCACCCTCAGCACTCAATCCAGTCTCTTCTTTTTTCCAGGATGTCCTAGGGCAACTAACCTACACTCTTAGCTCTGAGCTTCATGCTGAAATCAAACTATTACACTGCACTCAATAACTCAATGTCCTCTTAAAAATAAACGTGTGTAATCTGCACAACGTGCTCAAATGGTGGTCTCACTGAGGCCAGATTTAAAAGGAGAAAGTTCTAACTTGCGAGGAAGGTGGCATCTCACTTGTGACTTCCACATCTTACTGGAGGGCATTTCGAGGTGTGTGGGAAACTCCTACTGGGGACTGACAAGCCTGTTACTTAAATATTTAAAAGGGGAGTCGCCTGACGATTTAATTCTGCATTTTAGCTTTAACAGCCTGGTCTGTCTAAAGCCCTCCTGGGTGAACAAGTTGAGTGTAGAAGGGAGTTGGCAGGGCTGTGAAATTGACAGACTGGAAATCCTTTAAACACTGACAGCTGCTTCTTACCCTAAGTAAGAGGTTTATTCTCCCAGAACTTGATCTCAGGTGTATTCTCAATTTGCGGAGGGAATTTTGTGTGTCGTTTCTGCTACTTCTGACATTTTCAACTTTGATTTTCATTTCCTATCTGCCAACCTTAATGTAACGTATGAGCAGCTCATGCAGCTCTACCTTGGATCTTTGACAAGAAGCAAGAGGGATGTCCATGCTGAACAACATTACAATGTAGCCCATGCATTGACTAGGAATATCATTGAACAGAATATTGGTCCATTCAAGATAAGCTTCCATTGCCTAGAATGTACAGAAGGAGCTCTCCGGTGCTGAGTGGACTCTGCCTCCAGGATGTTGATTGTTTGATGTGTCGTGCACAGTCGAGCTGAACAAAGTCGTAACAACATTTAGCAGAGGAGGGAGATAGACCAGACACAAGTCTCTTCAGATACCAAAGATGGGGAATCTGATAAAGGTGCCAAGAGAGGCAAAGCAGCTAAAGAGCTAGGGTAGACAGGTCAGATTACAAAGATAGCTAGAGAAGTAAGTTGTGAAGAGGGCATAAGATTTTGATTTAGATGTAGATTTTATTGTTACGTTACTCAAGTACAGAATTACAAGATTATAGTGAAAAGTGTATAATGTTGCCACACACTGCACCATCTTAAGTTCAAAGGTACCTAGGTACAAAAAAACTTAGGTACAAAGTAGTAAGAGAAACAGAGTTAAAAAGTTAAGCATTACCTTCATAGAAGATATAGGTGTGAATGGGCAAAAATGTGGCAAATGGAGTGTATTGTGGGAAAAATGCAAACTTGTCCCTTTTGGCAAGAAGAATAAAAAAAAGCATGTTGTCAAAATGGTGAGAAATTGCAGAGGAATAGGGTATCCTCAAGCATGAAATATAAAGATTAGTATGCAGGTGCAGCAAGTAATTAGGAAAATTAATAGAATTAGTCATGAAGGAGATTTAATGCACAGGGAGGTTATACATCAATTATACTGGGGACATTGAGAAGACCATACCTGGAGTATTGTGTAGTCTACTGGTCACCGTGTCTGACAGGGTGGATATGGAAATTATGTTTCCTCCTGTGGGAGAATCTAGAACTAGCGGCCACCGTTCAAAATTCGGGGTCACCTATTTAAGACAAGACAAAGTGAATATTTTTCTCTCAGAGGATTATGAGTCTTTAAAAATATTTTCCTGAAAATGTTGTGGAAATAGAGAACTTGACTATTTTTAAGGTAGAACCACACAGAATCTTAGTAAGCAAGAGGGTGAAAACCTGTTGGTGTAGGCAAGAGGAGGTTACAATCAGCTCTTATTGAATGGTGGAGCTGTCTGGAAGGGATGAATGGCCTCCTTTTGCCCCTAATTTGAATGTCTGTAATCTTGGCTAGATTTGAGATCAAATGATTTTGGACTGACATATGAGGATACTAAGAACATGGAGCCAATTACAGCTGAGAGGCTTTCCTGTCGTGTTGAGAATTTTGGTATTCTAACATTTACACTAATGTCCATTGTTTGACTGTCAATGGAAGTTATTTTGTTAGTTGTCTACAAATGTCTCTGGCTTGTTTTCTGGGCCTCAGTACCAGGATGCAGTTAGGCTGGAATACATGCCTGCATATGTGTTCCTCAAATGCCAGCAAATGAGGCTATTCATTGATTACAGAAATGCCGAGGCCTCCATAATGCTGAGTTATCCACCAAATCCATGCACCTAGCTTATGTTTGCAAGTTGTGTTCCCCCCTGAAAGCAGCAGAGACCAGCAGCCTTAGGGATCTGGACACAGCCTCATGTAACACACCTGTGATTAGTGCCCTTCAAGGTTGACTATAAGAGAAACTGAACCAATCAGGAACTTTAATGGACATAAAGAAACCCATTCGCTGAAGCACAGAGTGCTATATTTGCCAAAAGTACTTGGTTCTATGTAAATTTATTCTATGTTCCCGCTATTTGCTTTGCTGGCTTGCCTCAGATGATATTGTCAAAGGTCCTCTGGCATTCTGGGTCATGGAGGGCTCCAACATGCTGCTGGGTACTGTAAATCCTTTCATGTTTAATCCGTGAACCCTGGTAGATGTGTGAGAGCTGGTACCGTCGTGGTGCAAGCATTGGTAGCTCCAGTTAATTGAGGCGTATGGAGTGCACACAAGGCATTTGAAGGAGACGCCTAGCATTCACTCCTGTGAGAAGCCCTCAGCAGTAGCTAACCCACAATCTTAGGGCATGGAGCCCTGACACTGTGGCATTTATCCTGGCCGTGCACAACAGATCATTCACGCTCTTGTAGCACAACCACTGCCCTCTGTATTGATCTTGGTCTGGGCTGTCTGTCAGTCGAGGTGACCTTGTGTTATCACCCCCTGGAAACAGTGGACCCTTCTCTCCTGCAGGAAAATGTCTAGGGACTGTGGGCTTGCATTCAACTCTGGTCTAGAGGAGGAACATTGTGAAACTTGTAAGGGTTCAGAAAAGATTTACAAGGATGTTGCCAGGGTTGGAGGGTTTGAGCTGTAGGGAGAGGCTGAATAGGCTGGGGCTATTTTCCCTGGAGGTCTGAGGCTGAGGGGTGACCTTATAGAGGTTTATAAAATCATGAGGGGCGTGAATAGGGTGAATGGTCAAGGTTTACCGCCAGGATAGCGGAATCCAAAACTAGACGGCATAGGTTTAAGGTGAGAGGGGAAAGATTTAAAAGAGACCTAAGGGACAATTTTTGCACGCAGAGGGTGGTATGAATTCCTGAAGGAAGTGGTGGAGGCCGGTACAATTACAACATTTAAGAGGCTTCTGGATGGGTGTGTGAATAGGAAGGGTTTAGAGCGATATGGGCCAAATGCTGGCAAACAGGACTAGATTAATGTTGAGTATCTGGTTTGCATGGACAAACTGGACTGAAGGGTTTGTTTACGTGCTGTTTGTGTCTATGACTGTAAGGTGTCTGGTGTCAGACGTCCCCGAAGATTGATGGGGAAGAATAACAAATATCAAGAGATGCTCCTGGCTTTTAAAAATGGACTGGGAGGAGGAGCATGAGGAAGGTCCTGGGGAACCTCTGACTCGGAAAGTTTGACGTTCCACTAATGTATATGTTTGCAATGAGCTGAGAAGTTAATCAGGCAAGACAGCTTGATCTACGCCCCCACCCCCAACCCCAACCCCCGAATGGAGGTATCTTATGCTTTTAGGTTCGATGCCACTTAAACTCCAAAGAAAAGGATTCTGCCTGTTATGTCAGGGATCAACAAGAGGATAAGCCAAACTGATTGTAATTGGGAAAGTATTCCACAGAAAGGCATGGACCAGGACCCACAGAATATTTATGAGAGATGTCTGCCACTTCAAAGCTTGTGTTAAACACAACTGTTCAATCAATGCAGTTAAAGAGCAAACACAGGAAACACATTGTGATGAAGCCAAATGAAGCCATACAGTCAATGTAACTTAATCTTCATGCACAGCTTTGTAGTAGAGCTGAATGATGCACAATACTGCAAAAATAACCATACCCAGCTGATAGCTGTTCTTTGCAAATTGATCAATTCTATTCTCATTTTTAAAAAAATTCTCACAAGTTCACATAACATTGTGTCTGCAACAGGCCAATTCACATCGGGAAGTGGGTCTGCAGTAAGCCAGCATGCATCTAACGTCTCTTGACATGACCCTTATCCATCATAAAGACATCGTAAACTGAAACATACAGGATTTTACAACCTTAGGATATGAACTCTTCATTCAGAGCTGTTGTTTTGAATTGCACAGCTTTTCATTAGGCTGTGTGGCTGGAAGTGGTAACATAGTTTGGGGTCGGGTGTGGGGTGTGCAGAGGGCGAATTCTGCCTATATTGTATTTCCAAACCTCCTGGAGCAAGACATTCTTTTTAATGTCCTATACCATTCATTTGGTTTTGCGGAGGATCTTATGACCAATTATTCAAACTGCTTGAATCTTAGTCAGAGTTCTGTTTTCACTGAGAATTAGATGTCGACTCTGTAACTATTTTACTATTGATTCTTAACACCTGCCAAAAATGAAAAACTAAGAACTCTCTCTTTTTGGGCTAACTTCTGAATCAAATTACAGCTGCAAATGAGCGCACAGTGCTTCATAGTATGATTCAATTTTGTTAGTTCAAGCTACATTCTCCTTAAATAAAAGCTTGCTGTTCGTTCAAAATTGAAAGTTATTTTAAGTTAGTCACTTACTGGGGAAGCATCTAAAAAAGAAAACCTTTTCTATTATTAGTGTCACTGTTCTGCATGCTTAATAATTTTTGTTGCTGCCTTTGAGCCAGAGATCGCTGGTTCGAGGCTCACTCTAGAGTCTTGAACATTTTCTTGACTGACATTGAAGTGCCATACTGAGGGTATGCTGCTCTGCATAAATGCTGTTTTTCAAATGAAATGTTGAGGCCTCATTTCCCCTCTCAAGTAGAGTTAAAAAACCTGAAGTGCTATTCTAAGGAAGGGCAAAATTCCTGAAAATTCCTGCCACTCAGCTAAGTGGTCTAACATTTCAGGCCCAATCCTACCTAATATTGAACAGTACAAAGTCTCAGTAACAGATTCATTTAAATAAAGGTACCAAGTAACTGGCAGGGATGGCTCAATGGCTTGGTGGTCAGCCTCACAGCATCAGGGACTTAATTTTGATTCTAGCCTTAGGTGACAGTCTGTGCGGAGTTTGCACATTTTCCTTGTATCTGCGTGGATCTCCTCTGGGTGCTCCGGTTTCCTCCCACAGTCCAAGATGTGCAGTCCTGAGGAAGGGTCACTGGACCTGAAACGTTAATTCTGTTTTTTCCTTCACAGATGCTGCCAGACCTGCTGAACTTTTCAAGCAAATTTATTTTTCTTCCAAAGATGTGCATGTTGGGTGGATTAGCCGTGGGAAGTGCAGGGTTACAGGGATAGGGTAGGGGTGTGGGTCTAGGTAGGATGCGCTTTGCAGGGTCGGTTTGAAGTCAATTGGCCAAATGTCCTGCTTCCGCACTGTAGGGGTTCTATGAAGTTAGCAACACTCCCCAGGCCCATCTGCAGGCCAGGATTATCAGAGCTGCATCTTGCCCCTTAGTTGGCTAATGGCCAGGAGTTATGCATCTTTTATTGAGCAGTACTCTTGAGTGTACTCTTCCAAAAGGATATCTAAGTCTGGAGATGGTCCTGGAAATAGGAGTCACTTCTCCTTAGGTTTTCCAGCGCAATTTTGCTGTGAAATCTTTGCCCCAGCTAGGACCTTCAGACTTTGAAGTTTCTAGGTCACCCAGGTAGGCATTCAATGATTCCAAGGGGAATGTTTGGGGTGGAAGGGTTGGTCAATGGCAGGTCACAACAGTTGTACTCGACACTCACTGAAGCGAAGCTGGTAATTGGAGACCAGTATGTTTCAAGTCCCAGAGCAACCTCAATATCTCTACACACTTGAATCTTTACTCAGTCTGTGTTAGTATCTCCTTGTCTCCCTGGCCATGTCTCAGAGCAAACTGTCAGAACTAATCCCTGGATGAAGGCCCCAAATCATTAAAATTCTGAATAATTAGCTATTCACCCAGGTGAGAAACAATGAACTGATTCCTTTTTCTTCACTCAACACCTTCTCCCTCAGTTGGTTGCCATAAGGTCTTTTCTGCCTGGGATATCTTTTCCCAGCTGGGATATTTTTATGTTTTAAAAAGAGCCAATTTAATTAGGCTTTCTTGAGTTAAAGGCAGCATAGGTTTATTAGCTTCAAAAAGGTGAACAGGACATTAAAGAATGACAAACAGAATTGAAATGAGATGTGAGTCAATGGTAGAGGGAAAAACCAAGGGATTAGCACTTACTAATGATGCTCATTTAATGGGCTGGGGAAGGTACAATGGGCTGAAAGGCCTTCTTAAGCACTATAACAATTCTGAGTCCAAAGGGTAAAGAGAAAAATATGAATCAACCCTGTCAGTCACAAATAGATTGTGAAATATTTCAGCTGTTAAGTTGGATAATTCTTGTAGTGATAACTTTGAGGAGTTGTTTGGAGATTCTTGGTTGCATAGTTTGCTGAAGGAGCATGTCCAGTTTTTTCAACAGTGGCTTGACATGTTTTCTGGAATCAGAGAGGGACTTCATTTATTTTTAGCTCCCCACGAACGAGGTGACAAATGGTAGTTCTCAGCCTTGGCTCTTCACAGCAGTTTCCGGGCAGTAGGCATCTGAATCACTTTCTGGGCAGGACTCGATATCAGGCATGGCTGTGCATGCTCACACAAACTCACGTATCCACTGCAATGACACTCGATCATTCCGTTTTGTTCAGGGCGACATTTGCCTTGTAGGCAATCTGCATGGATTTGCCTCTCAGTCCTTACAGGTGCAAGTAAGTGCCTTCAAACAGCTGAAACATCCTGAGCGACCTTATGCATTGTAGTTGGAGATTGCAGCATCACTTTTAGATTCTCTTTCTAACCAATGCTGTTTGTACCTGGATTGAGTACTTCTGCATGCAAACCCACTGGCTATGCCTGCTGTTGCTGCTTCTCTGACCTTCTGCGCTGGTTCCTACTCAGTTACTTGAACGCCGGGGTTGGTACAGTCACACTACTGACAGTTTCAGAAGTTCTGTGAATGCCCTGATGCATACAGTCAACATTTCCTTTGACCTTTCCTCTTGAGACTTGCTCCATGGCGCCCATGCTAAAACCCTTCACTCAGAAATTTTCCATCCCTTGCCTCTATTGACCAGCATGTCCACCATAGAGAGGTCTGTCTATGTGGCCCCAGTGTTGGCCAAAACTTCAAATATGTAGAGATATTGAGCATCACTCTGGGACTTAAAGTATATTGATGCCCAGTGGGCAGCTTCCCTTCAGCAAGTTTGGAGTATAACTGTTGTGACCTGCCATTAATCACCCCTCCTTCACCCCACACATTCCCCTTCCTTTGTCTGGCAGAGTGTGCAGCCAGGTAACCAGAAGCTAGAGACTGTTGCCCTCCATCTCCTGGGCACCTTAAGGATTGCATCTCTCTCCCTTCCTCTGTATCTACGTCCCTACCTCAGATATCACAAGTTGAAATCAGCCCATAACAAAATGTGGTCCGTGACTTCATAGCATCTCACTGGAATACAATGCCCTGGGTTCTGGAGCAGTGCTGATCCATGAAGAGTGGGACTCAACTGAGCACAGGCATGTTGTCTGCAGAGACTGAAGATGTTCCCTGGATGAAACCTAATGCCTGCAGGCACTCTCGAGTCCTTCTTTACTCATTGCGGCAAAGAGATATTTGAAGAAATTGGGAGACATGACCCATCCTTGCTTTGCGCTGCTGGTTACTGAAAATGCATGGACAGCATGCCACAGTACAAACACATCCAACCAGTCTGTAATGCATAAGTTACAGGTTGGAAAGCTTGGAAAGCAAGTACCCAAGACCAGATTAACTCTCACTGTTGAAAGCTTCTTATTGGTCTATGAACAGCACCTATATTCTCTGCACTCTCTTTTCTGCGAACGCCATATTAACTTTCCGACCATTAGCCCCAAAACTGCACTGTGATTCTGGGAAGACATAACACAATAGATAATTTAATTGAACTCCTTTATCCATTTTTCCTGCAACTGATAGAAGACTTCTTCTTAAGTATATAAAAGATATATTTTATCAATTTAAATCAAAATGGTGAATGAAAAGATTTAAATGAATTTGCTGATAAATAGGCAATGAATGTAGCTGACCTGCGACATGCATGTCCCACGAGTGAATAAGTTCACAAAGATAAAATGGATAAGACAAGAAGGTAACCATATGAAGTAAACTTTTTAATCAATTGAGTGGAAGCATATGCTCCGTACGTACAAACCAGGTACAATAAACCTTGTGTGAGTCAGTTAATCAGATTAGGTGCTGCACCAATGGCATAAAATAAACGAATGTGCAGCTAAAACTCAACAGCAGCTGGAGGTTCTCAGTCACAAGTCTCAACATGCTGAGAGGCACAGGTGCTGGCTTCATGGGTTTGTCTTTCAGTGCAAAGCAGTATTCTGAATAGATTTATTTTAAGAAAGGTTTGGAGATCTTCCTACTTCATTAAAGTGCTGGAGGACTGAAACCTTCACTTGGAACTTTGGGCAGGGGCCTATATCTTACGTGAAGAGAAGCAATGACACAGGGCTCATCCCCATGGCTCATATTGACCAGCCAGCTGAAAAGGCAAAGAAAAGCCATCACCTGAAGGCCATAACTTTGACAAAAGCTTAAAGAAGGAATAATAAGCAACCTTCTCCCTTTGTTTTGGATGTTGCAGGCAATAAGTACACAGTTCCTTTAATATTGTTACAGAGCTGGGCGTACACAGTGTCTAAGAGACTTAAAGGCTTACGCATATGCGGATTATGCAGAAATATTTAAGTCGCTGTGCAGCTGCACAGTTTAAACAGAAGCGTTGATCAAGCAAATAATCACCACTCACTGGTGTAGTGAGATGGGAGTCAAAACTTCTATTCTTGGAGTCACCACAATTGTGCAAACTTGACTAAACACCAAATTGCCTTATTTCACCTAATGGTTTAATTTAGGTTAAGAAATAAACACATCAGACTTTTTTCATTAACAAGAAAATAACCATTTATTAAAATAAAACTGTTTTTAATCAATGGCAAGAAATGAACCTGAATTCCTAACTTATAACTCTGTAACTTAAACTCTACTCCTTTTGAAAGTTCCCATATACATACAAACAGATGCACAAAGAGACAAGAAAAGGATGTTACTGGTGGAAAAAGAGAAAAATGAAAATCAGGGAGAAACAATTTGATAGCACTAATCCAGACCACAGGAGGTGATGAGTTGTTTCGTTTAGTTCCTGTCAATTCTTTGTTGATGAGACAAAGTTGTTCGCACACCGATGCTGTTTCTTATTCGCTGTGTGAGAATTTGCTCAATTGAGTGTCTTTGAAGACAGTCTCTTCCCTTTTTCCATTCAACAGGTGACTTATAGAGAGCAGTTTAAAGCGAAATGGTGAGAGAGAGCAGCTACTGGGAGATTTCCTGTTACTTGTGCACAGAGGAGGAGAGAGATTGAGGCCCTTTCTCTTTGCAGGGTAAGAGTTTCTTGCTGTATTGTCCAAATATAAGGCTGTAGCTACCTGCCCAGGAACCAATCAAGTAGTTGATACTATTTTGAGCTCTCCTGAACCCACAACAACTGGTTAATAGAAAATACAATAAGAAAATACAATAAGGACTCCATTCTGAATGAATGGAGCCAATATGTATAACATCCTCCACAACTGCTCCAATGAGACAATATTGTGGATACAACTCACAAAGAGTAACTCATTTTTAAAACTGCAACATCTTCTGATGTAGATTCCTTGCTTTAAAGCTGCACCTTTTCCAACACTTCAGTCTACAATCCAAAAATACAAAGGTGGTCTTTACGGTATATGCACCAGTTCATTCAGTGCGTTCCTTGAGCCTTGTCCTTTCTTTCCCCCTTTATGTGTCTAACCATCGTGGCAGTGCCATTAGCTGTTTTGGCTTGAATGTAAAAGAACCTCCAGCAGCAGGTGGCAACAGTGAGGGAGAGTCATTGGAGATGTTGAATAAACCTTGTTTAGAAGAAAGGGTATATTTCTGAGGTGAGGAAGGGTCAGAAAAGTAAAACACAGTCTTCATTCCATGTAAGTACTATAAATACTTCCTTAATCTTAATTTCCCTTCATGTTTGTAACTTTTGGGTCATCTGTGTGTTTAAATCTCATATCACATTAAGTTTTGAAATTTCCTTCTCAAGTTTCTTTGTTTTGATGTCTTTGCTCCTTTACGAAGCCGCTTATAATCATGTTTTTGACCAACCTTTCAGAGATCTGCTCTAAAGTCTCCTGCCTTCAAAGAGTTTTAATTTCTGTCTGATTACAACTGAATGAGTTACTTTGGGATCTTAAAGATTTGCTATAACTGCCAATACAGCCTCTAACTGGAGTACTGCACCCATTACTGAAGATACACTTTAGCAATGAAGTGAAGACATTGGAGAGAGGGGGCATAAAAATATTACACATATGGTTTCAGGGATGAAGAACTGGGGTCATGTAGAGAGGTTAGAAAACCTGGAGCTGTTCTCCTTAGAGAAGAAAGGTTTGAGAGAAGATTTGTTAGAGGTAGAAGTCTGGACTAAGTAGTTGGATAAAAGACTATTCCCATAAGTGGGAGATTTGGAAACCAGAGGACTCTGAATTAAAGTAATTGAAACAAAGCAATGGAGACATGAGAATAACCTCTGTGGTTACGAACTAGAAAAACACGGCTCAAAATTGACAGGTAATTCATGGCTTTCAAAAAGGAATTGTAAGAAAAGGAACCATTTGCAGGGCTAGGGAAAGGCAGAGGAATGATACTAGATGAATTGCTGTGTCAGAGAACCAATACGTACACGGAAGTTGGACGAACATTCCAAATGCTATAACCATTTGATGAATTTGTGCTATAGATGCAAATTATTGTATAATTATTTTCAAAAGGTGAATCCAACATTTTGTTCTTTTTTCATACATTCCACATCTATTAAGCTTTTCTCAGACTGAGTCCTGCATCCTGAAACAGTTTGTAAAATTAAACATGCTGAATTTTATCTTGGTTGGGCGTGTGTTGCTAAAGATTGCATCTGCACATATTTTTACTGGATGTTTGATTCAGTTGTATTACCAATTGTTATTAAAGCCTCATTTTACATTTGTGCAAAATAGATATTCTTCAGCTTTGCTTGTTTAGGTCTTTATTCAAACAACATGTTTTGTTTTCCGAAAGCTATTGAGAATTTGAGGAGCTTTTGTTGTTATTTAAGCTGAAAATGAACATAATTGTTTTCCTAGAGAAAGTAAGAACTGCTGATGCTGGAGTCAGAGATAACTCAGTGTGGAGGTGGAGGGACACAGCAGGCCATGCCCACATGGAAGCATCTGATGCTGCCTGGCCTGCAGTGTTCCTCCAGCTCCACATAATTGTTTTCTTGTCTTTTCTTTTAAGATTTGCTGATTTTCTAACCTATTGGAATCTGTGCAGAAAGTATTTTTGTTGCAACAATGGGAGGAGAACATGGGGCCAGAGTGCAGAAGATAAGAGATAGCAGAGAAACCATTGTAAGTCGGGGAGCAGTGATTTTAGGTTTTATTAAACATGAGCATTAAAGCAGGACTATTTTAGGAAGTGTGAAGTCATAGAGACCAGAAAAGGTGGGCCAGAATTTCAATTGCCTCCACCTAGTTGGTGCAGTAGTCACCTACAGATTAACCATAACATTTAAATCAAGGTGTATTGGGAAGTACAAACAGAAAACAATGTGCAGGGAAGATGAGTACTGCTATTAGAACTGTGCATGAGCTCATCATGATCTACTGCCTTTATTGGGGAATGGAGTGTTTGGGGCATGTTTTTTAAGGTTGTTTTTACAGTCCAACGCTAGCCTGGACAAATGGCCCTCAAGTTTTTCCAATGGCTCCTTTGACATGTCGCCAGGTGCTGTTTCCGACAGGAGAAACGAGCTGTTTCCTCTGTTTGGAGAAAGATTTACTCCCAGCCAGATCATGTGGGGATGGACAGACGCGCCCTCTGAGGTCAGCAGCTGGGGCATCATGGGATGTAGTTGTCATGCAGGAAGCTCTTTAACAATCTGCTACATTCTCTAAAGCTGGGTGACCGTTGATAGCTGAGGGAAAGGCCTCCCACTCTGTATGGACTGGTATATCCATGAGCTGAGCAGACTGGGCAGCCACTGTTCTCCCAGACTTTGTCAGAACAAGTGGGTCAGTTACATCACTGCAATATCAACAACGCTTCACCCAAACAAGGGGCATCACTGAGGGGCACACCATCTCGTGTGAATTTCACACTGGAATGGGTGATGAAGGTGACCCTTCTCGTAAATCTTCTTCTGGAATCCTGTAAGAAAAGACAACATGTAATTCCAAAGTGCTATCTCATACTGGAGCTTGTGTTCTGTAGCTCCAGACACCTAGCCCTCAGGTTGGGGGTGGGTTGGTTTGGTGGAAGGAGTCAGGCAATGCTGAAGATCAGAAGGTTGCCATTGCACTGAGCCATTGGTGACAGGGAAATGGGAGGTTGTCCAATGAAGGGTCCTTTGAAAGCACGGTTTTCACATAAAGGTCCTGGGGACTACCCTTGGCCAGTGCGTATTTTTACTCTGTCAACTGCTGGGTTGCATTGAGGCACCTGCTGAATAGTCCAAGTCCTCAATGATCCGTTGTGCTTTCAGCAGGGACAGTTGCAGAGGGCAGTTAGAATGCCCCAGCTCAGGCATCACCAGCCTCCTTGGTTTGGTGTGAGTGGGAGGGCAACACACCTAAGGTAGCACCGTTGTATCATTTCTCCATACCCGCCATCAGTGCAGACCTCCCTCAGCATAACGTGCACCATGAAGACCATTGAAGAGGCTGATGGTGGTTGAATGGGAGGGGAGGGGTCCCTCAGGGCATTTTCATCATCCTGAACTTCCTTGGCCTCACCAATTGATGACCCATTGCACATTTCAACTTGACCACGGGTAATCTGATTGCACCACATTTTTTGCATACTTCCAATAACCTTTCACTCCCTTCATTCTCAAGAATCTATCTACGTCTGCCTTAAAAATATTCAAAGGCTTAACTTTTACCACTTTTTCCGGAATAGAGTTTGAAAGACTCAAGGCACTCTGTGATTTAAAAAAAAGTTAATCTCACACTTGTTTTAAAATGTTCTAGATTCTCCCAAAGGGGGAAGCATCCCTTCCACATTCACCATGTCAAGACCCCACAGGATCTTGTATGATTCAATGACTTTGACTCTTCTTCAAAACTCCAGTGGGTACAAGCCTCACCTGTCCAAACTTTCCTTGTAACACTCCACTCCAGTCCCAGGTAATAGTCCAGTAAACCTTCCCTGGACTGCTTCCAATGCACTTCCATTCTTCCTTAAATAAGAGACAAATGTTGCACACAATATTCCAGTTGTGAGCTCACCATTGAGCTATATGACTGAAGCATAACTTCTCCACTTTTGTATTCAATTCCCTTCACAATGAATGATAATACAATTTAGCTATCTTAATTACTTGCTGTATCTGCATTCTAATCTATTGTGATTCATACTCTGGGATGTATTTCCCTCTGTATTTCACAGGACAGCTAGGTCTCCTGCGACACGATAGTCATGGTCATGTGACCTCACGCTATAGAAAATCGCCGTAGAAAGTCACTATATCTGTACAACAGAAAGTTTGCATTGCCCAAACAGCATCCACTATTCATCAGTCACGTTACAGCCAATTCACATTACGAAACATACATTATAGCAGAACTACCTGTACTGAAATCTCTCATTGTTCAGATAATATGTTGTTTCTATATACTTCCTTCCAAACGGACAATTTCACACCCTGCGACACTGTTCTCCAATTGTCAAATCTTTGTCAACTCACTTAACTTATCTATATCCTTTTGTAAGCTCCTTGTGTTCTCTTCACCACTTACTTGCATGACAGTTTTTGTGTTGTCATCAAATAATTTAGCAACCACAACTTCGGCGACTTCATCTAAATCATTTATATTAATTGAGGACCCAGCACTGATTCCTGCGGAACTCCACTAGCCATTGGCTGCACCCTGAAAAAAGATCCTTTTATCCCAACTCTCTGTCTTCTGCCAGTCAATCGTCTTTCCAAGCCATCCCTAGTTGTCCTTGAGAAGATGGTCGTGAGCTGCCTTCTTGAACTGCTGCAGTCCATTTGCTGTAAGTAGACCCACAATTCCCTTAATCTACAGAAAATCTTCAAAGAATTCCACCATAGATAACAAGCATGGGGCTGGATGAACACAGCAGGTCAAGCAGCATCATAGGAGCAGGAAAACTTGACGTTTCGGGCCTAAACCCTTCATCAGAAATGGGGGAGGGGAAGAGGGTTCTGAAATAAATAGGGAGAGAGGGGGAGGCGGATAGAAGATGGATAGAGGAGAGGATAGGTGGAGAGGAGGCAGACAGGTCGAAGAGGCGGAGATGGAGCCAGTAAAGGTGAGTGTAGGTCGGGGGGTAGGGAGGAGATAGGTCAGTCCAGGGAGGACGGACAGGTCAAGGGGGCGGGATGATATTAGTAGATAGGAGATGGGGGTGTGGCTTGAGGTGAGAAGAAAAACAGGTTAGGGAGGTGGAGATGAGCTGGGCTGGTTTTGGGATGCGGTTGGGGGAGGGGAGATTTTGAAGTTTGTGAAATCCACATTGATGCCATTGGGCTGCAGGGTTCCCAAGCTGAATATGATTTGCTGTTCCTGCAGCCTTCGGGTGGCATCACTGTGGCAGTGCAGGAGGCCAAGGATGGACATGTCATCTGAGGAATGGGGGGGGAGTTGAAATGGTTCGCGACTGGGAGGTGCA
>JAHRHZ010000020.1:50377123-50409067 GCA_024137785.1 Ginglymostoma cirratum | reverse complement strand
GACAAGGGAGTCGCGGAGGGAGTGGTCCCTCCGGAAGGCAGATAAGGGTGGGGAGGGAAAAATGTCTTTGGTGGTGGGATCTGATTGCAGATGGCGGAAGTGTCAGAGGATGATGCGTTGGATCCGGAGGTTGGTGGGGTGGTATGTGAGGACGAGGGGGATTCTGTTTTGGTTATTATTGCGGGGACGGGGCGTGAGGGATGTGTTCCGGGAAATGCGGGAGACACGGTCGAGGGCGTTCTCGACCACTGTGGGGGGGAGGTTGCGGTCCTTGAAGAATGAGGACATTTGAGATGTACGGGAGTGGAATGTCTCATCCTGGGAGCAGATGCGGCGGAGGCGAAGGAATTGGGAATAGGGGATGGCATTTTTGCAGGAGGGTGGTTGGGAGGAGGTGTCTTCCAGGTAGCTGTGGGTGTCAGTGGGCTTGAAATGGACATCTGTCTCTAGGTGGTTGCCCGAGATGGAGACAGAGAGGTCCAGGAAGGAGAGAGAAGTGTTGGAGATGGTCCAGGTGAACTTCAGGTTGGGGTGGAAGGTGTTGGTGAAGTGGATGAACTGTTCGAGCTCCTCGTGGGAGCACGAGGCGGCGCCGATGCAGTCATCAATGTAACGGAGGAAGAGGTGGGGTTTCGGGCCAGTGTAGGTACGGAAGAGGGATTGTTCCACGTAACCTACAAAGAGGCAGGCATAGCTTGGGCCCATGCGGGTACCCATGGCCACCCCCTTTGTCTGTAGGAAGTGGGAGGAATTGAAAGAGAAGTTGTTGAGGGTGAGGACGAGTTCGGCTAAGCGGATGAGGGTGTCGGTGGAGGGGGATTGGTCAGTTCTGCGGGACAGGAAGAAGCGGAGGGCCTTTAGGCCATCTGCATGGGGAATACAGGTGTATAGGGACTGGACGTCCATAGTAAAAATGAGGTGTTGGGGACCAGGGAATTGGAAGTTCTGGAGGAGGTGGAAGGCATGGGTGGTGTCACGGATGTAGGTAGGGAGTTCCTGGACCAAGGGGGTGAAAATGGAGTCTAGGTAGGTGGAGATGAGTTCGTTGGGGCAGGAGCAGGCGGAGACAATGGGTCGACCAGGGCATTCAGGTTTGTGGATTTTGGGGAGGAGATAGAAGTGGGCGGTGCGGGGTTGGGGAACGATGAGGTTGGAGGCGGCGGGTGGGAGGTCACCTGAGGTGATGAGGTTGTGGATGGTTTGGGAGATGATAGTTTGGTGCTCGGGGGTGGGGTCATGATCTAGGGGGCGGTAGGAGGAGGTGTCAGAGAGTTAGCGCCTGGCCTCAGCAATGTAGAGGTCAGTGCGCCATACTACGACTGCCCCTCCCTTGTCCGCGGGTTTTATGGTGAGATTGGGATTGGAGCGGAGGGAGCGGAGGGCTGCATGTTCTGCGGGGGAGAGGCAGGAGTGTTTGAGAGGGGTAGAGAGGTTGAGAATTCCACCAAGTTGTTTAAACATGATTTCCCTTTCAAAGAAAACCGTGTCGACTCTGCTTGATTATCTTGAATTTATCCAAGTACTGAGTTATAACATCTTTAAATAATAGATCCTAACATTTCCCCTCATGACACATGTTAAGCTAACATGACCTGTAGTTTCCTGTTTTCTGCACACTGCCCTTTCTGAATAAAGGAGTTACATTACTGCCCTAGCAATGAAAACTGTGTTAACAGGGTTGCTGCCTTCACACTGTTCATTTTGTGGATTCACAATGGATCTCATGTACCCATTTTTTTGTGAACCTTGGACCATGGAGAAGGAAAAATTAATTTGTAACAACATTGCAAGTCTTTCTTTCTCACTCCTGGGTTCTCTCTGCGACAGACTTCACCATGGGTGACGATACTAGTCAACAATCGAACAACTGTGTGGTCTCAGGTTAAAAATTGAACACCTCTAGGACTCTAAGGACTTTTAAACTGCATAGTTTATTCTTCCTGTCTGTACCAGACAGAGTCTCCTTTGTAAATGTATCGCCTGTGGTTTTCTGTGTATGTTTGATGTTGTGAATTTATTTTTTTTCTCAGAGTTGGTAGGTAATGAAATTATTCTTTCACTCAAGAAAATCTTGTAATTGGTTCATTAATTCTGCCCAGTACTATGTCTCCATCGAAGTGTGCTGCAAAGAAAATAAAAATATTTGCTCTAAGAGGAGGTTAATAAGAGAGGAGCTGATCTACCACTTTCACCTCGTCATAGCACAAAGCAATATAACATTGAAAGGAGGACATAGAAACAAATGCACACAATGGTCAAGTGAACACAATATATTACAATGTATATATGCATGTCATACCACGACAGTGATTTAACTCAAATTCCATCATTGAAGTCTAAAATGCTTCTTAAATTTTCTTTTATGACGACTGTCTCTATGTTTAAAAAAATTCTAATTAACTGGATCACATCTCTGCAGCAAATAGGAATTACCCAATGTTAGCAGTGAAGCTGGTGGTAGTCTGTTTATTGTGGTGTCCCATTGCCATGGTTCTTCTGAAGGTATAGGAGGTGAAGGCTTTGGCCTTCTGGTGGTCTCCTGCACTGGTGTATGAGAATCCTCCTTGGCCTCATCCGCTGGATGTTGTAGGATCAATGTTGGAGGTGATGAGGAGTCATGCTATCCCCAGTCATACACTGAGAAGAAGGACCTTAGGAACTGGCACCCGCTCCTCTTTCATTTGGTTTTACAGTGGCAGCTGCCTGTCTCCCAAATGTGAAGGGACAATTTGAAGGAGGTCCAGGTCTCTGAAAGCCACTGCTATACGGAGCCGTGGCTACAGTGATGGGGTCTAAGTCCATATGGATCGAGTGCTGAAAATGGCACTCCTCTGCCAGCCCAATGGTGGTTAAAAACATAGAAAGTAGAGGCAGGAATAAGCCATTTGATCCTTCAAGATTGCTCTATCCTTCGATATGATCCCGTCTGATCATCTCACTCAGTAGCCTATTACTGCTTTCTCTACATAATCTAAGACCCATCTCCAAGGATAAAGCCACATGCTCACAGGTCTGGGATATGTCAGAGCTCAGAGATAATAGATTCCTTCATTGCCTGTTGCGTGTGACCTCTGGCATGTCTGACGCATATTTCCCTAACTTTTGCTTCATGTTGGCCGGCTTATTGTGGCCATGGGCAGACACCTGCCATGAGTGTGGGACTTATCTGGTGTCTGATCACCAGCAGTCTCCTGAGTGCTGGGGACCCAGGTGTCATATCCTCCCTGATTCGCTGCTCTGTATTTGTGCTGTGCTCTCCAGATTGTCATCCCAATTCTACCTGTGACCCTTCTGTGGACCCTGTGTGTAACTGTGTTACCCTGAGTATGGTCGCACATCATCTGCAAACACACTCTAGCTGCCGTTCGTCCCTCAGTTGATATGCTGTGCCTGCAAGATAGTATTATGCAATCAGTAGGACTCTGCACTCATACATGTGTATGATATTGGAGCTGAAGTTTGGCTCCTTGAGCCTGCTCCACCGTTCAATAAGATCATGGTTGATCTGTTTGTGATTTGGACTCCACGTTCCCATCAGTTCCCAATAACTCTTGATTCCTGAACCTAAAAGGAATCTATCTACCTCTGCTTTAAAAGTGTTCAATGGCCCCGTCTCTGCTGTCTTTGGAGGCAAAAAGTTCCAAAATCTCTCAAAAAAAATTATTCTCATGTCTGTCTTGAAAAGGTGACCCCTAATTTTAAAAAGTCATGCCTGCTTGTTCTGGACTTACTCACAAGGGGAAATGCCTTTTCCAAATCCATCTTGTCAAGACCATTGGGGATGTTATATATTTTGATTAAGTCAGCCCTGACTCTTCTAAACTCCTATGGAAACAAACCCAGTTTGTCTACTTTTCCTCGTAAGACAATCTGCTCATTCAGATATTGATCCTAGCAGCCTTCATCTGAATTGCCCCAATGCATTGACATCCTTCCCTAAATAAGGAGACCAAAACTGCACGTGGTGTTTGAGATATAGTGTCACCAATGCCCTGTATGCTGAATCATAACGTCCTTACTTTTATGTTCAATTTCACTCATAAATGAGGATAGCATCCCATTGGCCTTTTTGATTACTTGCTGTACCAGTGTACTAGCTTCTTGAAACTCGTGCACCAGAACACATAAATTTCTCAGAAGCTCAAAATTCTGCTGTTCTTTGATGTTTTCAACTCCACATACAGACCCTCAGTGACCCTCTCTCATGCATCAGTGTGTAACAGGTGTGAACATGCAAGAGATATCCCGTACTCTAACCTAGCAAAATCTCTGTGCATAAAATTCATGGTCATTCTAAAATTGCTGTTCTTCCTGAGACAGGAGCAAGATGTCAGTGAGAATGTCCTTGGTGAAGTGCATCTGGATGGGTATATGAATGGGAAGGGTTTCGAGGGCTATGGGCCAAATGCTGGAAAATGGGACTAGATTTATTTAGCATATCTGGTTGGCATGGACGAGTTGGACAGAAGGGCCTGTTTCCATCTCTATGACTCTAAAAGAGGTGTTGCACAAACTTCCTCACTTGAGTTTCAGGTAGTGGACATGGTTCCTGAAGACTCTGGGTGGATTTGAACACCCAATGAAAGGTTTGTTTTTCTCCTCCTCGTTGTTGTTCTTCAAGCAGCTTGTCCTCCTCTGTGTCCCCACTGCCTGTTCTCCCTATCATGCTGCAGAGCAAAAGAAATAAGAACAATTGCCTTTGCATGGATGGGAAGAAATGGCCAGACTAGAATAGTTGAAATCATAAACGAGGACTTCATCAAAGTGTCACACCTTCCTTGTGGACATCAACAACTTTATATACTAGTCCAAGTCACCAAATGGTCAGCAATAGCCAGTTGAAATCAATCAGCTGTGAACCTGAAAGTAAGAGATGATTCCTTTAAATAATGGTGGAAGGGAATTTTTCCTACTGCTAACTGCTTTTCAGCCGCACAGGGGTGAGTAAGGGTGTTAGCTGCAGCATTCAGTTTAAAAATAGCACCGCTAATAACAAATTAGCATTGTTCCCTCATTGACGTCATGATCTGCCTACTCTGCAAAATTCAATTGCAGGTTCTCAGCGCCCTGCAGATGACCTACCCAAAATCACGTCAGTGAGGCCCAAACTAGAAGTCTGCCTGTGTATCGGGGAGGATATTTTGGCACTGGAAAGGCATTTGTGGTGCCAAAAATAAGGACGCTACCCGCCGAGCTTTGTGACAGTGCTGTGTTGGGCAGGTCAGGCTGTCTTAGCTGGAGCCGAGATGCACGTAGTGCAACTGGCCTTAGTTTTGCTGAGTTTGGGAAGATTATTGTTTCCTGGAAGCTGTCCATTGATTCACATTGGAGCTGTACTCGTGTGATCCTGAATGTGGCCAGGAACACACTTTCCTCGGGTGGCTTCAATTTCTTTTTCCGTCTGAATTTCCCTTTAGCTGATGAATGTTTGCACAATTATCTTTTGCAATATGCTTGTACTTTTCTTGCCCTTCCAGTGTTTTAGTGTATAATGATGATTCTTGGGTGAGATAAAGTGGTCACTGGACTGGTAACTCGAAGATCCAGATAATGCCCTGGAGAACTGGGTTCAAATCCTATGGCAGAAGATGGTGGGATTTTAATTCAAATAAAAGTAATCTGGAATTAAAAATCCATTGTTGATTCTCATAAAAACTGATCTGGTTCACTTTTATGTCCTTTAGGGAAAGGAGTTTGCAATCCTTATACCTGGCCTGTGACCCTAGACCCATGGCAATGTGGTTGACTCTTAACTGCTCTCTGAAATGGCCTGGCAAGCTACTCAGTTTTACTGAACAACTGAAACATCTGGGGAAAGGAATGAAACCAGATGAACCCACCTGTCATTGACCCAGGCACCAGAAACAACGAAGACAAACTCAGCGCTATCAACCCTGCATATTAACACCCGGGGGCTAGTGCCAAAACTAGGAACGCTGTCTCTCAGACTAGTCAAGCAACAGCCTAACGTAGTCATACTCATGGAATTGTACATTACAAATAATGCCCCAAGAACCGTAATCACCATCCCTGAGTATGTCCGAGTCTAGCAAAGATGGCTGTACAATCTTCGATTCCACCAGTTACGCTGGGAGTCCTTCAGGAGATTGAACCATTTTTTTCAGAACTAATGTTTTGTTTCAAACTGGAGAATGCTTGTCATCTTGGATGATCACGCCTTCCAAGAATGCATGAATACATGCTTAAATAAAGAAACCTAATTCTGATTTGGCCTTTGAGAGATCAGTTGGTTAAAACTAATCCCAATTACAGTGGCAACCCGCACTATGGAAAAGCTTGTATTCTTTTCCAAGTATGTCGTTACTCTGCCTGCCTGTTTCTCTCTAACAAGAGAGAGTTACCTTCTGTATGTAGTGGTTGTTGGACAGCTGGGAGATGTTAGAATTATCACCTGCTCCAGCCTGAACTGGGTATAACATAGTACATGGCCAAAGTCACATTCGCTGGCAATATTGATCGCAGCCTGACTTGAGGCTGCTTCCCTTAATGTTCTACCTGCCGCAGATGACAGATTTCTCTGAAGATGCTTAGTGAAAGCAATACATCTGATAACACTGTTCATCATTGCCACTGAGGGCATGGTCAGATACATTGTCCTGCTGAAAGCCCTCCCTGCCTTTACCCTCGCTTGCCTTGCTTTGTATCACCGTTATTTATTTTCCACATCTTTACACTAAACTATGCAGGGTACAAACTGCTACATCCACGTTTGGGAATAGGTAGTTTTGTGTAAAATCTTTTGAAGTTAGGTAAGGTTCTATGAGATGTGCCTCACCACTTTGAATTATTCTGCAAATGATCAAATAGTTCTACAGTTGTAGCAAGAGCTTATAGAGACAATCCAGCTTCCAACCTGTAGGTTTGATGATCTGCTTTAATAGAGCTGTGCGCTGGTCCTATCTGCTACTGAACCTATATTTGAGTGTGTGAGGTTCAAAGAGGGCATTGAGTTCCAAAATGGAAGCCGTGGTGTCAAATGATCTGCCTGACCCCTGCACTACTCACAAGCTCACCAAACGGCATCCAGTATAGTTAGCACATGGAGTGCGCACCCTTTCAAATAAAAGCAAAATACTGTGGATGCTGGAAATCTGCAATAAAGCAGAGAATGCTGGAGAAACTCAGCATCTATAGAAAGAGAAACCAAGTTAACGTTTCGAATCCGATCTGACTCTTCAGAACCTCAGAATGTGTGCATGTGCTGTGGGCACCATTTTTGTCTTTTGGAGACAAAACCACACATTGACTATATGAGTCCTTTGAGCTGAATTGGTCTAATTGTTGCTGAATTCCATTTATGGAATGTGAGAGAGGTGACAGACCCACAAGTAAATTATCTATGGGAATTAAATATAGCTATTACCTATAACTCCATTTAGGCAAGCCTTGTTTACAGGACACACCGGTCAACAAGTTAATGTATGCCAGAATTTAGTGTAAAAGTATAATAAATAGTTTTATTTTGAAGTCTAAGCCTTAGAAGGTTCTTGGCTCTTCCTTCTCCTCAACCAATCTATCTCAAACCTCTTTATAATGTGTCATCAGCCATAAAATGAAAGAATTGTTGGCTGGGGAGCCAGTAAGGCACCTGCATTACCTCCTTATGGGGAGATTGAATATCCACAAGTCAATGGGACTGTGGCAAAGTAACCAACAGTTCTTTCTCTGGGATCAAGGTGCCAGAGGCAGTGGGAAAGCCATGGCTGTTGTAAGTTGAACACCCACTAGAACCCAAGATCAATGACTGACCCAGGAGGTCTGATAACTTAGAAGGCTCTCAAATGAAGACATAAGGGTAGAACTTGAAAAAGGACAATCACTTTGAATGTACATTATTGACTTGCAAACAGTCAGAGAGAGAGAGATAGAAATGTAAAGGAATGTAGGTAAATCTCAGTGTGAAAAATAATAGGGTAATGATAATCGGTGATTTTAACTTCCCAATATTGACTGTGATCGACAAAGTCTGAAAGGATTAGACGCACCAGATTCTTAATATGTGTCCAGGGGAGTATGTAGAAAGCTTAACATGAGGCAGGAATGGGCTGGACCTAATTTTAGGCAATAAGGGCAGGCAAGTGATAGATGTCAGTGGGGGACCATTTCAGTAACAGTGACCATAATTCAGTAAGATTTAAAGTAAGCATGGATAAGGACAAAGAAGGTGAGGAAATAAGGGCTCTGAATGGGGAAAAGCCGATTTTAATATGATAAGACAGGATCTGTACAAAGTCAAATAGGCACAGCTCCTTGTGGGAAAATTCACATATCAGAGCAGTGGGAGTTATTCAGAAGGGTAATAGTGAGAATGCAGGGCCAACATGTTCCCATAAAAGTGAAGAGTATGACCAACAAGTCCAAAGAATCCTGATGCCGAGGGGTGTAGAGGATCGGGTGAGGAAACGAAACAAAGCTTCTGGCAGAATTCGAGGGCTCATAACAGTGGAAGCTCTGGAGGAATTGGTTTTGCTTAAAAATAAATTAGGGGAGTAAAAAGGGAACATGACAAACACTGATGGTTACTGTTAAGGAAAATCCTCGTGAGGATTTTAGGGGCGAGAGAATAATCGGAAAAAGTGTGGAGCTGGAAGATATAACTGAGGTTTTAAATGAGCACTTTGTCCTTCTCTACAGTGAATACAGATGCAATGATGTACATTTAGAAATCAGGGAGGGAGACTGTGATATACTTGAATAAACCAACATTGAGGAGGAAAAGGTATTAGCAGTTTTAGCAAACTTGAAAGTGGATATATTACTAGACCCAGATGAGATGTGTCCAAGGCTGCTCCGGGAGGCAAAGGAGGAAATTAAATTAATTTTCAAATCCTGTCTCACCACAGGGGAAGTTCCAGATGACTGGAGGACAGCTAATGTGGTACTATTATTCAGGAAGGTTGGTGGGGACAAACCAGTAAAGTGCAAGGCATTGATTTCTTGGGAAAAATTCTAAGTGACGAAATTATTCTCCACTTGAAGAGGTGAGGATTAGGAAAGGATAGTCAGCATGGTGTTTTTAGGGAGTGTTTACCTAGCAATGTATTTGAGAAGGTGACCATGTGTTCGATATTGAATAGTGCAGTTTGTATAGTCTGTACTGACTTCATCATGGCATTTGACAAGGTCCTGCATGGCAGACTATTTAAGAACATAACAGCCTGTGGGATTGAGGGAGTTTTGCCAAATTGAATCCAAAATTGCGTTGGTACCAGGAGGCAGAGGGTGATGGTCGAAGGGTATTTCTGTGACTGGAAGCCTATGGCCAATGGTGTATTACACAGTTTGATGCTGGGTTCCTTCCTGTACATTAGTGACTTACACATGAATGTTAGAGGTATGATACTGATGTCACAAAAATTAGTGGTGTGCTCAGTAGCAAGGAGATAAACCTTAGACTAAAGGACCATATAGACAGGCTGGTCAGATGGGCTGAGCAGTGACATATGGAATTTAATCTTGAAAAATGCGATTGACGTGTTTTGGGTGGACAAATAAAGCAAAGGAATACATGTTGAATGGCAGTGCCCAAGGAACTGCAGAGGAGCCATCAAGGTCATCTGAGAGGAGCCAATATGGCAGACAGCAGGCTTCCTGAAGCTCAGTAGCATTAAGGCGTCGTGGACATTATAGGGTCATATAGTCATACAGCACAGAAACGGACCCTTCGGTCCAACTCATCCATGCCGACCAGGCATTCCAATCAGACCTGGTCCAATTTGCCAGATTTTAGCCTATATCTGACGAAACCCTTCCTATTCATATACCCATCCAGATGCCTTTTAAATGTTATAATTGTACCCAAAAGGAGAAGGGATGTTAAAGAGCGTTGAAACCTATGCATCCGAAGAGATTTCAATCATAAGTAAATGAGAGCACTGTGGTAAAATATAGCTTTTTGTGCTACATTAATGTGGTCACACTACTAGCTAAGGCTCCCCATTGACTATCATAGAAGCAGAAACAATCTTAAAGGGCACTGATCACTGAAGGCACTCACATGCATCACATGTAGTTGTGCTTTGGAACACTCCGAAGCTGCCAGTCACTACTTGCCTCCTGGGAGGAACATGACCCCAGAAAGCCCAGATGTTAGCCACATTTATGAGTATGGGGAGTAACTGAGCATTGTGTAGGCCACTCAATATTCTTCAATTTTACACACTGACATTTGAGGAATGTGTGCTTGCCCCCATGTATTCCTGCATAACTGCTTACCGATGGCCCAGAAACAGAGCAGAAGGTCATTGGCATAAGCCTAAAAAAAATGTTTATTGAATGCAAAACAAATGAGCATAAAATGTAAACATAGAAATCAAACATTCCCTTCATGGCTGGAAACCCTTTCAGCTATCATTAGCTCATAGCTCTGTCAAAAGTCATTTAGTCTCAAATTAGTGGCTATTAGCTTCTCTCGGGCCTGTTTGTGATATTTTGTGACTGCTCTAGCTCCTTCAGTAGAACCAACAATCCCTTGCCATCTCCATCAGACTTCTCTTATTTATCTGAGGAGACATGAGGCTCATCCATTTTTTTGTCTGCTGAGTTGTCACCCCATCGTTCAGCTAGGTTTTAGGAAGCACAGCAAGCAACCACCATCCTGAAAGTATGAGCCAGTGAGTGCTAGATTTCCTGATCTGAATGATCCGGGCAATGGAACCTCAAGTAGATGACTATGTACTCAACAATGATCCTAGTGTACACATGGGCAGCAAAGACTCACCGTTTAGCATCAGTCTGGAAGAGGCAGAGGCTCCACCTTCCCTGGAATCAGACCCCATGCATCAGAAATCTGATGCTGTCCGTCCAACACCAGTTATCCAGCAACATTCTCAATCATTCAGTTCTCCTAATTCTAAACTCACGTGGTACGGGAGTAATCCTGCTTTGAAAATCCTGCTTTTCAATTTTCTTCCCAGATCCCCAACTCTGCTTTTGAGGCCTCATTATTTCCCACCTTTTGGCATTGGTACTGATATGGACCACAACCTCGAGGCTGTTCACCCTTCCCCAAATGAATGTCCTGCAGCATCCTTGATCCTGGCGCCAGGAAGGCTACATGCCATCACATTTTCAGCCACTGAAATGCCTGTCTGTTCCCTAACTGAAGAATTCTTTATCAGGACTGCCCTCCCACTCCACTTCCTCCCTTTCTACACGATTGAGCCGCCCGTGGTGATACTGGCGTATCTCAGACTGTACTCTTCCAAGGAAACATTGCCCTTATCAGTATCTCCCAGGACGGCAGCTCCTACACATGCAATGTTCCCAGTTTGCAGTAAGTGATGGGGCAACCAAACCTTTTACCCAGAAGGTGCAGGCAGGGGTGAGATCCTCCTGGCTGTCAGTCCCATATGATTCATTGTCTAACTTGTGCTACAACTTGCATATATATGTAATGAAGCGAAAAGCATATGACCTTGCAAGGAAATGTCCTCTACAGGCAAGCAATGGCCCCTAAGACATTACAGAATCTCTAGAGTATAGATGCAGGCCATTTGGCCCATCAAGACCACACTACCCCTCTGAAAAGCAGCTCACCCAGACCCACCCCCTTACCCTATCCTTGTGACTGGCTAATCCACCTAACCTGCACATCCCTGGATTGCTATGGGCAATTTACCATGGACAATCCATCAAACTGGCACATCGTTGGACTGTGGGAAGGAACTGGAGCACCTGGAGGAAACCAATGCAGACACAGGGAGAATGTGCAAACTCTACACAGACAGGTGTCTGATGGTGGAATTGAACCTGATTTCCTGGTGCTTTGAGGCAGCAGTGCTAACCTCTGTGCCACCATGCCACCCTATATGTTTGCAATCAAAATGTAAAATCCTGGGCATAGCATTTTCTATTCAAGTGCCTCTAATATCAGCTTTCAACTTTAATTGCAATGTTTTGGACAGTTTCCTTCTGGTGACTTTCTGTCGGAGTAGCTTGAGAATGACTTAGAAATGCAAGGTAACACAATTGAACACATTGAGTTTGCGCAAACGATGTTTTGTCATTTCAAATAAGGCATTCTTTTACTTGTGGCATTTGGATGTGTGAGGTGATGTTTATGAACTTTTAAGCCTGGTTCCCTTAGTGCTATGGATGTACAATCATTCCACATTGACAGGGAAAGTGTTTTAGGAGTACAAATAAACTTTAGTGACATCTCACTTTGATCTAATGATCTAATCTGTACAAGTAGCAATGCAAAAGTCATGAAATCTGGTAACCTGTTTCTTTTTATCCCTGTGATTTTTCCATGCTGCAATGGATTAATAACCATTTATATAGAAATGTGTTGTGGTTGCAAACACGCGCACGCACACACACAACACACACACAACACACACCCAACACACACACACACAACACACACACACACACACAAAAAAAACATTAACACACACAATATTCATTGCTGTGCATCCATTTAGTGGACTTGGTTCCAAGTATAAAAGGGCATTCTTTTTATGAAGACTGTACTTGTATCTAAGAAGTGGCCAGAAGTAAAAAGTGCTTTAGTGCCTTGACTTCAATTGTAACTATATTCCACCAACATGTGTTTGACTGACACGCCTTTATTCATTAGAATTTTGTTTCTATCTTTTGACATTGGAACTAGGCTTATAGCTCAGTAATGTCTCTACTTGTTCTTAAAAACATGATTTCCATAAATCAATAGAATTTGCCAGGATCATGACATCTGTCCCTAGTTAAGCCTTGTCCCCATGGCGTTAAGTAATAGGATTATGAGACTTTTAAGCTTAGTGTCAAGGAACAACAAATGGGATGGATGGGCAGAAAGATGAATGGAAATTAACTTCCAAACAGACAGCTATTTACCAAAAGACCATACATCGTTGTTAATTGACTGAAATAGAATGTGATGTGTGGCTGGTCGCAGTTTCTTTAGAAAAATAAAGTCCACATAATTAAATGTCTTGGAAACACTGGTTCTGAGGTTTAGGCTGAATTAGTGCAGAAAAAAAAACGCTTTTTCATATTCAGTTCAAAAACATAAAGACATGCTTTTCTCATCTTTCCATTCAGTTCCATATTTTTACAAGGACAGTTGATTTAATGTCAATTCCATAATATTTAGTTTACAGTACAAAATCATCATTCATGTTTTTTTGTTTTACAACAGATAAAATAATTAAGAAAGAACAAAGCTGCTAATTTGAAACAGTGGACTGGAGTGAATGGAATTCAAGATATTGCAAATTGGTTATATGAGCCAAATTGCTTTGCACACAGTCCTGAATGAAAATACTGTACCGCACTGAGTCATAGGATGTGTGCAAAGCCAAATGTTGGAATTAAGAACACTACAGGAAGTGTCCAAGTCACAGAAACTGCTTCCACACACCTTAAGACACATGTCTGTGCGATCACTTTTAACACTGATGCCAGTTCCTTGATATGTCACCTACTGGTGGTAATTGCAGATGGGCTCAGAAATGTTAGAGTGAGGAAATAAAGAACAAATGTAAACATGGATGAATTGGTCAATAATGGCTAATCCATTATGGAATGCAGCAACATAAATATTTATGATTTATGCTGTGGTTTTTAAAAAAAATTGTAAACATTTTAGTCTGATGCTTTCCGAAATGAGTAACCATGCCAGGGAGTTCTCATGATGCTTGTTTTCCCTTTCATTCACAAACTGAGGTCTATGTGGTTGGGTACAGTCCGTATCTTGCCTGCTGTGTACAACTATAGGAATGTCCTGTTTAATATCATCTGTGAGTCTTTGGCATGTATGACCTATACACCTGGCATCACAACAGCACTGAAATTCATACACCGTACTACACAGTTATGTGATAGGCAGAACGTCTTATTGGCTTGATAGTAGCATTCTTTTAGTGGCAAGCACCATTCATCTTGCTACTGCACAGTAGCAGCAAGAAGCAGTTTCATCGGTTGCTAAGCCTTTGAAGAACCTTAGACTGGGTACTTTTCAGGACCAAGAGCGATCACCTTTCATGATTTTGCATTGGATACAGCGAGAAATGATCTGATCAAGGCTATCCTGCAGGATGGTTTTGATGTGTCATATTCCAGCATCAAATTTTCACTGTGAACAAATGGATTGGGGCTTATTTAACAAGTTGCAAATGCAGCCAATCTTTAGCGTGTGGAACTTTAGGAATCCCAAGGTATACACTGACCTGTTGAAGGTAAATTGTGGTGGGCAGTGGTAGAGACTCCCCTGGTCAATTGCTCAACCAGGACATCAATAAAGGGTCACATTTAACTGTTTAATTTTAAACATGGACATTCTTACATACAGCTGTGGATTTAATACTGGTATTCCTGTTGAATTGTTCTTCTTGTTTGTACAATAAATATACTTTCTTTTCGTAAATGCACATTGGCAGCCTCGTGTGAATATGTCCAGTAATTGAAAGTCACAGTAACCAACTGCAAAAATAAAATGCCTGGTCCATCAACACGAGCTGTTCCTGGGTCAAAATCTTGGAATTCCGTCCCTAACAGTACTGTGAGTCTACCTACTGTAGATGGATTGCAGTGGTTCAAGGGGGCAGCTCACCACCACCTTCACAAGGGCAACTAGGGATGGACAATAAATGCTGGCCCAGCCAGAAATGCCCACATCCTGTGAATGAAAGAAAATGCTCCCCATTCTCTCCAAGGGAGTGGGACAAGGACTGGTACCCTCTTGACTGCCTCTGGCTTACCCCTTTCACCTGCCACAGATCTGTGTCCCCTTCATCCTCTCTGGACCCGATACCCTTTTATCTCCTAGGACATGATCCTTGATTATCCCATGGGAGCCAAACTCCCTTCACCTTTCAGGATCTGACTCCCCTTTCAGCCCTGTGTGACTTGATTTGCTCCTCCGTTCCCCTCTCTCTGGACTCAATCTGCCTCCACCTAGTTCCATCTTCAGGATCTCTCCAAACCCCTGACCCTACACTCACAATCCCCCCAGCAACCACCCCGACATAGGGCTTGAGTTCTCTCACCCACTCAACCTTCCCTAGACACTGCCTCGCTTACCTGGCCCACTTTTTGCCTTGCACCCTGGCATTCTACACCCTATCAAGTGCCAGTCTGCCACATTCAAATCCTCCCTATGACTGTCACTGCCTCTGCAATGCAATACATCCCCAAACATGAGCTTCCCTCAGTAACAAACCATTCACAGGCCACAACAGACCTTGACAGACCATGCAACCCTTTTGGATAAACAGTGACCTGCTTCCTCAGCAGACAGGCAGAGATCAAGGGTCATGTCTTACCCTCTGGACAGATAGTTCTCCACCTTTGACCCACTACCCCTTTCTCTTCTCAGTTGTTTGGGATCAACTGTTGCCCTCAGCCACAGATACCATCTTTATGTGTGCACAACAAAATGACCTTCAGCCATAGGCCCCATCTTCATGTTAGTCACTTGATGCAGAACATAATACACACTTCGAGAAAGCAGCCGCACCACCTTCAGCCGACTGAAGAAGTGTGCACACAGTAACATGAAGCGAACTCTGAGGACCAAGCTGATGGTTTTAAAAGCCTTGTTGTGCCCAGCAACTAACATTCCAGTCAATTATCAAGAAAACGCCTCAATTTCAACGGTGCATTGTGAATATATCCTGAAAATTAGAAATACCGCAGTCCTTTCAAAGGCAACGACCCCCAATTTGTTAGCACTTGTCAATCAGATGTGGCTTCAATGATGTGGGCATGTCCATTGGACACTCAAGGACTTTCTGCGTGGGTGAGATGGCTGGAGCCCAGTGCATAGTAGGATGACTAAAAATCCACTTTAAGTATGCTCACAAATGTGAGGTGAGACAACAATTATCATACAGAGGAAAATGGTCACACCTCATACAGGCTGGTATGCAGCACCACTAGCTAATGAGACTTGTCCTGGCAGTAGCCACCATCACTGAAAACAATACACGCACAATGTCACTTGGTTGCTTCATTGTGTGGCGCTTGTGGTAGAGCTTGCCTGCTAAAGATCGGCCTCTCCTGACATCCACAAAGTAGAGCCATCTGAAGACACCAGCCCACATCTGAAGTAGATTTGCCTATTGCGTGTCCATCAACTTTCATGGACAGGAGGATCGTGGAGCCAGAAATGAGGCAAGTAAAGGGTGTTAAGGTACTTCCTGGTTATGGCCCAAATGAATCGTGGAATAGGATAGATGATTTAAATTAAACTCTTGTTTCCACAATTGTAATTAGGATCCAGTGCTGGGTGAAATGATATGGGATTCTAAAGAGTGGATTCTGATAGTGCCATGGTGGCTCCATGCTTAGCACCAATTTGATTCCAGCCTTGAGTGTCTGTGTGAAGCTTGCACATTCTCCCCATGTCTGCGTAGGCTTCCCCCCAGAGCCTCACACGGTCCAAAGCTGGGAAGATTAAATGGATTGGCCATGATAAATTTCCCTGTAGTGTCCAAGGATTTGCAGGGACTGGGTGGGTGGGTTCCTCTTTGGAGGGTTGATCCAGACTTGAAGGGCTGAAAGGCTTGTATCTGCACTGTAAGGATTCTATTTGTGATGCAAAGCCCATGAGTATGACTTTACTGTCTGCATCACAGCAATAGACTGCAGCCTTAAGATGGCTTCCTAGACCCTGTTGTTTACGTCTCATCTGTTTTCATTTTGTATGAGAGATTTTGTTTAGTTTGGGTCCAATTCTGTGCTGGAAATAACTAAGAGGGTAAATGCCAACTGTCAGCTCACTCTACATCAGTGATGTTTTGTGTTCTTCACACCCTGAATGGTCATGATAGCATTAATGTGCATTCATCAGGAAATAATCTTTAATCGATTATTTAGAAATTCTATGCCATGTTTCCATGAAACTGTTTCATTAAATAGTCCCCAGTAGACTCTCTGAATGATAATGAAATAGGTCACCAGCAGAAAACAGTGAAAGATGAACAACATTTCCAATCAAATTACATCCTGTGTTGCCGAGCTCAGCAACAGAGGCAAATATATTTTCAGCCTGGCTTTTATTAAAAACTCACTTAGCGAATGTTTTACAAGCTCACTGTGCCAGCGAGTTACATAAATCTTAGGGATCCAAAAAAAATTTGGAACTCATTCAAGTCAGTGCTTTTTTTGCGGATGTATTTTCAGGCTAGCAGACGTACATATTGCGATGTGATAGCTTCATCATTTCTAAGCCAAGCTAAGCCTGGAGATGCTATTCATTCAGAAATTTAAATATTTTTTGTTTTCAGAATAGAATTAGAAACTTTCAGTCAAGCATAGTTTTTTGTCAACTCCCTTGAGATTTTTTTACTTCTGTCAAAGATTCAATGGTGTTATTCAGTTGAGGTAAATTGTTAAAAGTGAAAGCAGTTACTAATAATGAATAAGTAGTTTCAAGGAACTGTATTAATTGAAGTTACAAGTTTTGCCCAGTGATGCCTTAGCTAATTTAGCCAGGGCACAGATATTGCTACATTTGACCTCAATATTTTAAAGGTAGAAAGCAGAGGAAGAAACAGAGTTAATGGTTCAGAGTCTGGTATGACTCCTTTCCAGAACTTTCTTTCAATTCAGAGTCATTTTGGACTTACACGTTAACTCAGTTTCTCCCTCCACAGATGCTGCCAGACCTGTTCAGTTTCTCCAGCATCTTCTGCTTTTATTTCAGATCTCCAGCATCTGCATTATTTTATTTTTATTATAGAATACAGACGCATCAGCCAATGTGCCCGCTGCTGGTCAGTATCCAGTGACTCATGCTGAAATGAGCTATTGGTGTGGACACTGAGTGAGGGCAGGATTTAGACAGAGCTGTGAAGCCCATCACAAATGAGAAGTCAGTTATATTTATCCTGCAACCCAATACCAGAGGAAAGACTGACATATATATAATATTTTTCACAACCAAGGTCACTGATGTACTTTGAAGTATAGCTAATGTTGTAATGTCAGACACATGCAGCCAATATGCATTCCCTGATAGTAACATGATAATGTAGGTAATTTACCTGTCTTAATTCAGAAACAAAGAATTACAATTGACACAATCTTCCACTAAATCCAACATCTTTATTGAGAATTTTAAGCAAAACAGTTTCAATTTAATCATGCAGTTCCTTTAACCAAGATTGCCCTGTTTGTTGTTATGTATACCTAATGGCATGGTACATGGTTAAGAAGATGTTTAGTGCTTCAATGCTCAGAACTTTGAGCATAGGAGTTGGGACATTATATTGAGGATGTACAGGACATTAGTGAGGCTGCTTCTGGAGTACTGTGTCCAGTTTAAGTCACCCTGTTTCAGGAAGGATATTGTTAAGAAAGGGAGGGTTCAGAAAAGATTTACTAGGATGTTGCCAAAAAAGAAGGGTTTGAGTTATAAGGAGAGGCTGATAAGCTAGGACTTTTTTCACAGTAACATAAAAGATTGAGGAGTGACCTTATAGAGGTTTATAAAATCATGAGAGGTATAGATAAGATGAATGCCAGGTGTCTTTTCCTGTGAGTGGAGGATTTCACGTCCTGGGGGCAAATTTTTAATATGAGAGGAGAGGACGTCCTGGGGGAAAATTTTTAATATGAGAGGAGAGGAGAAAGATTCAAAAAAAGACATGAGAGGCAGTTTTTTTTTTTACATAGAGAGTGGTTCATGTGTGGAGTGAACTTCCAGACGAAGTGAGCGATGCGGATACAGTTACTATGTTTAAAAGACATTTGGATAAGTACATGAATAAGAAATAATTGGAGAGAAATGGGCCAAGTGCAGGCAGGTGGGACTTGTTTAGTCTGGGATTATGGTTGGATTGGACTTGTTGGACTGAAGGTTCTGTTTCTGTGCTAAATGAGTCTAATACTCTAATATGTTTCAAAGAGACACCTTCACAGTTTTAGAAATTAATTTTTCATGCAAGTTCAGTGGAGAAAAACCTTGGTAAATATTTGGAGTGCGGCAAACACAAAGACTTGTAAGAATTGCAATTCAAAATGTAACTTGTGTTTCCAGAGTAAGATGCTGAAAGTCATAAAATTGCTAGAGAACTGGAGACATGACATTTGCAGTTATTCCAGTAAAAAAAAATACAGGTTAATCGTATGGGTTCGTAGCGTGCAATCTGTAATTGGAAGCTGGTATTCAGTGCAAGATAAAGTTGGGAAGTGGAAAAAAAATCCTACAAGATTTGTTTAGCTGGAAGCCCAAGTAAGAAATCTACAAAGATGCTGTCAATAAAAGGCAAGTTGGAGTTCTGGAGGTAATCAACTTGGCTGAAGATTGAAAACATAGCAGCAGGCTAGTGAAAACCAAAGGTATCTTCTGATATTTTAAGCCAGTGTGCAGCTGTTGTAGGATGATCTGTGCCTGAGCTATGGAATCCAGAGTTATGAGGTTTTACAGGAATGTTGGAGAGTTGCTTAGTCAAAAGCAAATGAAAGAAACCCCCATGGAATCTTGTCCTTTGGACGAGAGCTGAATGATTGAAGAAAACTCAATAAATTCCAGATAGCTGTAATCTACCTAACATGTTGATGGCAGTCATAGTGAAGGCACCTTAAAGATGATGTAAGATAAGAGAATTCTTGTGAGGAAGTAAAACATAGAACTGTGTTTACAGCATAAGTCGTGCAAGTTAATGTTAATACTAAAGGTGCTTACATTGTTTGATTCTTTTGAAACACGATAAAATTTGTTTTACTTTAAAAACATGAAATCTTGTGACAGTTTTATCAGTTAATTATGACCTGCTTGGATTTCTACTTTAAACGCTAATGGTGCTTAAATGGTTTACTGGAACTGCTCCAATCAATTCATATAGAGTTTAAAACGGAATCATACAGTTACCCCACAGGTAGTCAATCTGAGATAAATGGTTGATTGCTTATGAATAATATTTGACCAAGATCTTCCTGCTGCTTCTCCAAAACTCTCTTATCTATATGTACGTTCTATCTTCTTTCATCACATGCTCCCTATCAATACGCATCTTCTGTCTTCTTCCTCAAGCACTGTTCGTCAATATGTATTATCTGTTTTGAGCACTGTTGTGTATGGCTTTTCTGGGGTTACATACAGAATACAGTTTGTGAAAGAACAAGCTCCTCTCCTGGATGCAGTAGGCCAGTTGGATGCATGACTGGGTGCTGGCTGGTTAGCTATTCCTAGATTGCCTTCTATCTGCACCTTTTTGGTTACCCGGGTCTAATAACCCTTTACTGATTTCAGTAAGCACAGTTCTATCTAATTCAGTTGTTCTATTTCAATGCAGCAGTATCACTGCAGTTGACATTTACAGATGTACATTGTAAATGTTGCAGCCATTCGCTGTCCACATAACAAACAGATACAGACCATTAACCCCTTCCTTACAATTATGACCAGGTAAGCTCTTTTTTGTGATGCTGATAGAGGAATAAATATTTGCCACTATTATCAGGGATAAGTCTCATGCTTTTATTCAAAAGATTGACATAGAATCTTTCACTGTACAGTCCATCAGACTGCTGGGCATTTCACCTGCAAGATAGTCCGTCCAACAGTACAGTGCTCCATCAGTACTGCCCTGGAATTTGTCATCAAAACACATCACGTGATAAAAGCAAAGCACTGTGGATGCTGGGGATTGGAAATAAAAATGGAAAGTTCTGGAGAAACTAGCAGCACCTTTGAGGAGACAAGCCAAGTTAACATTTCAAGTTTGACTTTATTCTTCTTTAGAACATTGCGCTTGTTTGTGGGAGTGGGCTGTGTGTAAATTGGCTGTTGGGTTTCCGCCATTGTAACAGTATCTACGCATCAAAGGTATATCACTGGCTGCAAAGTGTTTTAGAATGTCCCGGGGTCATGTAAGGACTATATAAATTCAAATTATCTCCTTTAGTGCTTTGGCCTACAGAAATATGGCCACTTAGTACCGGAGAATTTCTCAAGGCAGTGGATCTATACTCACCCATAATCTGTACAAACTCCTTGGGGAGAGCATGGAGGGAACAACATACCTCTATTATAGCTGCAGGTATTTGTTTGATGAACAATTGGATGCAGTTGAGGTCATATGAGCTGCTGGAATTGGATACTGTTGGCATCTTGGAGATTACAAGCTTTCAGCACATTTCTCACAGGAGAGCCATTTCTAAGACAAATTTGTGCCTGCATTATCATTTCCATCATATAAAGTATGCAATACCATTTATTTCAGAACTGCTTTAGGCGTTAGCAGCAATTCATTAATCTCTACTATTATCTGATACGTAATCCTTTACCTAACCCTGTTAAAAATAAACCCAGCATGTCTTCTCAAAATATTTGCAATTTCATGATTTTAAAATGTGACCGCATTTCTCAGCTTGTTTGCTAGAATTTTTGTTTTTCCCATGTCTTTCTCTCTCCCGCTCCTGTCCCTGCATATCTACTCTCTCTACCTTTTCCTTGGAAGATGTAGCATTCCATGACTGACAACCATACTTCCAGGTCCAAGCTGTTGTAGGAAATTAGATTGAATGAATCTGGATTAGGCTGGGATTGCCCCACTCTCACGTATTTTCTCCACTCCTAGAAGATGGTGATGTTATGTCACTGGACTAGAAATCGTCCAGGTTAATGCTTTGGGAATGTGGATTCAAATCCCACCACTGTAGTTAGTGGCATTTAAATTCAATTAATCAAACCTGGAATTGATAGCTGTTTTCAGTGATGCTGACTGTCATCAGTTGTTGTAAAAACCCACTTGGCTCACTAATGTCCTTGAACGAAGGAAATCTGCTGCTCTCACCAGGTCTGACCCACAGTTGATGATGAACTGCCTTTTATAATGGTCTAGCAAGTCATTCAGTGTCCAGAGGCAGTGCAGGCCAACAAGTGGAGGGATTTCGCCTCCACAAAGAAAGCCTTTCAGTGGTGGCCTTTTCCTGTGGTTATACTCTCACTGAGAGTGCCCAGAAATGGAGGCTCTCCCCTTCTCTCTCCGAAGTGTGCTGGCACTGTCCATCACGGATGGTGGAACTGCTGCTATAGGAGGGTTACCTGTTGCCTGCTCAGCTTCTGGAGATCTCCCTCCCTCATTCAGTAACCTGGCACTGGAAAACAGTGCCTGGGGCCTACTTCAAATATGGTGAGTCCTGCTGTCAGGCTTCTTACTCCAGAATGAATTCACATAGTCAATGATGAGTAAAGCCAAATGCGTGTTGAATTGGGCAAAATGAAACTAGATCCAACTAATTTGGTTGCTTGGCCACAACTAATTCAGCCTGAGGTATCAGGGGTGTTTAATAAAATTGACTGATCAAGTTGATGTGTTCATTCAGCTATCCCTTGGTAACTTGGGTCATGATTTATGGTATGAGTCAGAGTTTGCCACTCAACATGTTTTGCACTTTCAGTTCAGTGCCTGGTTGCTGCAAATAATGGATTGAATGCTGCAAGAACATGTACGTGGCCCGCTTCTGTGAAGAGGCCCTTGTCTTCAGTCATGTAAAAGTCATTACATCTCAAGGAGTTCGGCCAATTAGCAGCACCAAACACAGTGAATCAACACAGATCAGAATTTCAAACAGGGATGGTTTACTTCAGAACTAACTTGGGTACTTGTATACATTTTGGAGAGGGAAAGGAATGGAAGATTCATAAACACTACAAAATAGAGATTCAGTCAGTTCTGAGATTCTGCATCTATTTTCAAATTTATTCAATATAATCTCATGGGATCCACAAAAACCCTGGGAAGGATTTGTGTTGATACTTAGATTACAAAACCTTTAAAAATCAAAACTTGCCGTATCTTGTCTAATTATTCTAAAATTATGAAGGTGTTGCAACTCTCTTGCAAAATGAATTACAAATAATTCTGTGGAGAGAACAGGCTTCTGACTATGCAAATATGCTTTCAACTCTCATTGGTCCATGCTTTGTGAAACAAACTTCTTTTCATTATATGCCCTTTGTCTTGCAAAATCATTACTGTGGTATTTATATTTGCTTTCATAGTCTAATAATTAAACGAAAGCCACTAGCGTTTCCTAGTCTCCACATGCAACATACTTAATATCTATGATCACTGGCTGGGGTCCAGCTTCGTAAAGGTGGTTAAATTATTAAATATGTGGAAAGCCAAGTTATTATATTTATTGAATGTAATCCTTAACTGAATGCTGGTACTATTACCTGCATAGCTTCTGACCTTCAACATCATTATGAAGGCCAGTTCAACATTTATCTCTTTGCCAACATGATGAAAAAAATCTCATCGTCTATTGGATCTTATTGTGCTTTACATATGAAATAACTGCACAGAGGCCTGTATACTGTCACCAAGTCACCCTTTACTTACACATGCACAGTACTTGGACTCAGAACGGCCAGTCCCTAGAGTGAGGAGAATCCCTGATACTCTTGTTTATCAACCTTTTCTCCTAATCAACCTGTTCAAGAAATTTTATCTCACACTTCTGCAGCAGGTGGGACTTGAACCCAGGTCTCTTGGTTCAGGGGTAAGGGACACTATCTTTGTGCCACAAGACGGCTCCAAGATTATTGTTTATATCTATCAGCCAGGGCTCCCCAATTGACCCAGTTTAACGGCCCCAATCAGGGATCTCATACTCAATCAGATCCACTTGACCTTTGTTCTAATCACCACACATAGATACTGTGTTCCCGTATATTACAGGAATGAAACATACTTAATTGGTTGCTGAGCACTTTGGATATCCTGAACATAGAAGAGCCCCATAATTTATTTCCTTTTTACCCCAAGGTAAGCCAGGTAAATAGGAACAAGAAATATAAGTGGTACTTAGTGCAAAGCAAATGTACATAAAACATTTTGGCAATAATCTACTTGGCAGTAATCAACTAATCTTTGGAATATCTACTGAGTGGAGTTAAAACAGGCAAAGACACAAAGGCTATTTAGACACTATTTGATGACTAAGCCAAATGTGTTTTCCCCAGCTATTATTTGTATTCGAAATTTGAAGGGTCTAGTGATGTTTTTGTGTCTTCATGCTCTTCCCTTGAAGAAAGGTATGACGTTGAAGAATTGGTTAGACCATGACTCGAGCACTTCCTTTGTGGCCATTGCATTCTTCGTACAGCTGATAGTGGTTAGTCTAATGTAATAAAAGGGCTTTATAGTCTCCAAGTGTTAAAGTGAGAGAGAGGTGTGTGGGAAACTTACCTGCACCAGTGATGACTATTCCATTGAATGTTTGACCAGTACTTGAATGCAGATAATAACAAAGGGGCTATTTGATCCAACCATAGAAATAGCATTCTTATTAATGCTTAATATTTCATTTCCAATAATTACTTGTTCCCTCATTTCTCCAGACTCTATAATAAACATTCAACACTGGTGATTTATTTTTGCTAGCTCACAAATGGGAGGAAAAACTATAGGGCAAATGAAAAATGCTTGTACTTTTATGACTTGTTAGGAACTTGTCAAACGAACAGGAATTCCTGCAGGCTTTCAGAGGAAAGAAAAGAGCCATGATCTGAAAGAACCAGACACTTATAGATTAAATGGAAAACAATATTAGTCTCTCTCGCTGTGCAGTGCCATTACAGAGACATGCGTCTGTAAAATGTTTCCTGGGAATACCCCTGAAGTATTTTAAAAGCAACAAAATTCTCATTATTAACAGACTATTGATTCAGAATGAATCTGATGTGGCACGGAACCCACTCGGAGATAATTTCGCATTCATGTTGCAGAGGTGGCAATTAAAATCTCCATCAATTGAACATCAGCCATGCCACATGTCACGGTCCCAGGTGGTTCTGATGTTCCGCCACAACTGACTGATAAAATTATGCAAAATAAAGATCAAGCACAATAATTGCAGATTAGGGAGGCAGAGGGGGAGGACAGGTTTGTGCTCTGTTTCAACATAATTGATTGTGTCTGTGGCTTGATTGAACTCTTTCTCTTCCCTCCCCTCCTCCCCCAGTCCCAATAGATGGTTATTTCATTAGGAACAGTAGATACTCCTATGATTTGAGCATTAACATGAATGCAAGCTTGAATAGTGACTTTAGCTCAGCTGCTTATTGTCTCCTGTGTGGAATCTCACTTTACTGCCTGGGAAATAGAGGGATTATTTTTCCTATTTCTGGTTGAAATCGAAAGAGTGTGAAAATTTGCCCTCTTGCATTAATTCAAGGGAAGAATTGGTCCCAGATTCTTCTCACCTCACCCAACTTCTTCCACTGCAATGGTTTCCCTTTGAAGTCAAGAATTCAAGAGAATTGGTTTCAATGCCTGAAAATGTTGCTACTGCAATCAAGTGACTGTGGGTTCATGATCTTCAGTGTAGAGTGAAATGGGAATTCCAACTTCCCGACTTGTCGGCAGTGGGATTGATTCAGCAATTTTCCTGGAGCCATCCTCCTTTTCAGTTGCATCTGAGCTCACTGTCCCATTAATGTGGGTTCTGCTACTGCTGACCAGTAATTCTAGTCTGAGGGGAAGTGGGCTTTGCAGAGGCAGGTCAGTGACGGAAAGAATGTAGTGATAAATAAAGCAAAAACTAAGACCAGAGAGGCCAAGCAGGTAGGCTTCTTCATACAGTCCACCCGTTACACCTCTGCATGAAACATGCAGCCACCAGATTGGATGATCCCTTTGGAAATCGGCAGAGAAGCGATCCCGATGATATAGAGTGGCATCACCAGATAGTGTGTGCGTGTGTGTGTGTGTTGGTGATGGGGGAGAGTTGGTGGGGGACGCTAGTGTGCTTCTGGCAAGAGGACCCCAGACTGAAAAAAACAACCCTCATGAAGTCTTTGAATGTATAAATCGATCACCTACATCAATTAAGTTGGGAACCTCTCCACATCCCTGGTGGCAGAGTCCATCCAAGAGCCTTCCCAATGCAATTCCCCATTCTTTTCTTCAGATACATTTGCCTCACAACCCTCCATCCTGAAGGTGGGAAAATCCTTTCATGGACTGAAGTTACAAGGACATCAGGAATTGTCACATGTTGAATTTCTGGGGGCCATCAACATTGCATTGAATTAAATGGCAGCGAATGTCTTCATGAAATAATATTTGTTCAAAGAAGTCCCACTCTAGTCCTCCATAAAATGGCAATCTCATTTAACAGTCTTATGATGAGATTGTTGTTTTTGATTAATTTAATAAATTTATTAATTTAAAATGGAAATTTCAAACTAACATTGACTCTCTTGAAGAGGCATTCTATCCTTGTTGACCTGCATTGGTAATCTGCACTGCCTGACTGCGTCAACCAAGCAAATATTGGTGAAAAAAGGTACACATTGCTGACCCTTTTCATCTGGACAAATACAAGAATGCCAAATTTTAAACAAGCACAACAATTTAGACTACAAGAGAAAAGATGGCAAATCAACATTGATTGCTTTCTCCATGGAAACTTCTCAAACACAGGAAACTGCAGACTTGCCCAAGGTTCTCAGGTAATATACAAGAAATGCAAGGCTTGAAGATATTCTACTTGTTTGCATAGCGAGGGTCTTTTTATATAAATATATGTCACAGATAACATACATAACTGAGCACCATTGTCAGTCCAATTGATTACCTTCAATTGGTTGTTTTTTAGTGGACAAGGGACTGTTTAGTATGTGCTGCCCAGTTGCAGAATCTCATCTGACAGTAGGCATTTTCTTCAGGGTTTTGCAACTCTGGACTGGCTGGCTATGGTCAGTGCTCTTCTTACGAGCAACGGCTGAAGAAATGTGTTGTGGGATTGGACCAGTCAATTACTGAGGTGTGTGGCCCACATACCTGGCATCGTACTGGTACTGAAATTCACACATGATATTGTTGAATTGTGTGGTAAGCCGAATACACTGTTTTGGACTGATGTCAACATTGCGTTAGTGTATGCACTGTATAGTCGCAGTATGTAACAGCTTGCCTAGCATGTTGTATGCAGCCTTGAGGTATTTTGCTTTTCCAGAATTATTTGTGGTATACTGAGCACTTTCCAGGTCCAGAAATGATGGTCTTTGGCCCTTTTGGACGTTTGCTTTATAAGCTGTGATCAAGAATCTAATCACAACAACCATTCTCCTATACTAGGGCTTTGGTGCACCCATGTATTTCTGTACCACAATTGCAATGAGAGCAAATGTCTAGCGATCTATTTCCCAACATCTTGCCTATGTGTTCATTCATCATGAGGGTAACTGTGATTGTTACATTCATGACTCAATACCAATGTTCAGAGCTCTAACTTCACCCCAGTTAGGACACCACAGTGACGTGGATGGCACCTGACATTTGTAGACCACTAGAAAATCAGGAGGCGGGGGTAAGGCCTACAGGGAATGTGAAGGGGGATTTCTCCTTTCTCACCAATAACGTGGGGGATGAGAGCTCTGATGAGCTTCCACTTTGGCTCCAGCCTTGAATCCTACAGCAAATTGTGGGTGGTGTGGGCTGACATGTAGGTACCCATGGTATTATGCCAACTATTATGCCCCTGCCTTGTGTGCCAATCTTACCCGAAGAATGTCGAATTTGCCCACGAAGTACAATTTTGGTGTGATTGAAAATCATGCCACACTCGTTATTTCTGTGGGTCTTCTTGAGGTTTAATGAGACTACAACTTGTAATGTGCACGTACTTTAATGTGCAATGTGCCGTAAAGTTACAGAAAGAAGATAAGAGAGGCACAGGAGTTGAGGACTGATTTGTGTGATGTTCTGCCAATGTTTGATAAGATCTGGCTTGGGACCGGTAACTTTTATTTTAATGTAGACAAAGTTAGAGATCTGGGAGGGACTTAAATGAGAATAAAGCCATAAGATTCCACAGCTTTGAAGAACGCATGGTAAACTTTAAAATGCAATAATACACTCTAGAACGTAAGTAGACTTTGTACTCTAATACTCTGAATTAATATGTGGTTCATAAGAATATTAGACTATGATTGAGTACTCCGCATTGCACATCAAATAGAAAAAGCGATCAAAATTGATCCCATGGATGTCTCAGCAGTTCCTTCCAGATGTTAATGACACTGTCAGTGATCAGATCACATTAAACTTTACCATTCTTCACTTTTGTCAATTGGACTTTGAAACCCAAGAGCCACTCCATCGTGGGCTGCATCAGTGACTGCTCCCCTTCTGGTCGATTACCCTCCTACCCTCTGTCTATGCTCCCCTGAACTCTGGAACTGCTAGTTCCTTCAGTACTAATTTCCAAATAGAACTCCAGTTCTTCACTCACAGCTGGCTTCACTCAGCAGACCTGCCCTGGGATTTTCCCTGTATTGCAATTTTGCGCAGTTGCATCAAGCAAATATTGCTCCTGAGCTTTTCAATTCCCAGGGTCTCAGCTGCACTGCGGTATTAATACTCACAGTGTTTTTTTCCCAAGCTCCTAATGACTTACCCCATCACAGATCCCGTGACCTTCCCACTTCTCAACTCACGCAGATTTATTCTGAGTCTTGATTCCAACATATAGCTGCCTACTAATCTATAAAACTTCTTTGTGAGTTCTAACAGCACAGAATCTACCAGCTGCTGTTGACTGCTCCAAGTCCCATGCATAGAATCCATATGCCCCAGCTACCGTCCCAGCAGTCCAGCCAACTGTGCCACTCCTAACGTGGAATTTACTTCTGTTTCTCTCTCAGCCTCACTCACTGCCGATAAACTTTGAATCCCCATCAGTGATCCTGAGCTCTTCTGAATGAACCGGTGGAAAACTACGCATAAAGCCCTTCCCCTAATGCAGGGCATAATTGGATGTTATTAACATATTCAGACAATCAAATGTAGCACCTTGGAACTGAGTTTACTTCGAGGGTTACTTCCTCACAGAAATAGATTTCAACACAGTCAGCAGATTTGATCAAAAGATCTAACCCTAGGATGGAACAGGTCATAGTGAGACATTAGAAATTATTGATAGCAACCTTAGTTGTGGGCAGAGTGGCCATGTCTTCCATGGTTTGAGAAGTGATGTAGTTTCAGGTCCATCTCTTTTGCACGTACACGCGTGCACACATTAAATACAGACACACACTCACACACATAAAATATATACAGACACAAAATACACACACATACACATACTAAGTACACACATACGCACTAAGTACATGCCTGATCACGCTAAATATACACACACTTTAAATATATGCATGCACACATACTAAATACACGCACACACTAAATATGCACACTAAATGCACATGCTAAATACGTACATACACACCAAATATGAACACTGAATACATACATAATGCACAGATCCACACAACTATCTCTACCTGTAAATACACACAAACCCCTACTCATAAACACACACACAGACACAAAGCTACCCCTAGAAACACGCATGCACACACACGCTTCCAACATTACTTAGGTTATGCCATTAAATTCCTTGTATCCCAAATTTCTATTGTCCCCACTACCATCCTACCTGAAATCAGCTCAAACAAAGCTTCTATTCAACCCGCATTATCCTTACAATTTTCTTACTCTAATGTCACCGATAGTGACCGGAATCGCAGGATGCAAATTGAAAGATACTTAAAGTGCAGCTGACCTGGAACTGAAATGATTTGCCATTGTATAACTAACATTGTTGCACCCAATCATTTGTTTTTAAGCTGTTGCCTCTAATGCCTACTTACTATGTTGGTAAGGATGCACTTCTGCATGTGCAGTCATCACACTAAGATTGGTGGCAGCTTATGTGATGTAAGCACCAATGCATAAGGCTGACAGGAACATGCATCAACAAAGTCTTATCGTGGTCTCCCACACTTTCTAGACTGCCATCTTTTGGAACTGGGTCATCCCAGCATGGACACCCCATTTCCTACCCTATGGGTGCTGATTGAGAAACCAAAACAGCAGTTACCAATTTGTGGGAGTTCACATCCTTGCTTGGTAAACCTCAGTGCCATGCACAAACCCTTCAGGGGATCCATCATGGGCAAGGCAAGGAAGATCCTCCAGAATGGGGGTCCTGACCTGAATTTGCTTCCTTTGACATGGGTGACCAGAAGGCTGTGTCCCTGCAAGACCAAAGGGGATACCTCAAAAAAAGTTGTCACCCCTGGCAGTATTCGGCCTAATATACACACAATGTTTAGGTGATCGGCAATGGTGTTTCTCATGAGTGATCTGATACCTGGGCCACAACTGTGAGGCTGGAGAAACTCATCATTATGTTTAGTTGGTAAACTGGCTTGCCTCTCCAACGAGATGGGTTATCTTCATTGAGGAAATGGTCTAAATTAGCCTTACAATCGTCAAGGGATTAATTGCTGTTTTGAAGAGCGCAGTATTCGCATTGCCAAATGTTCAGAAATTTCCAGCTCCAAATCAGTATAAAAGGGAATGCCTCTCCTTCTCTTCAATACTCCAGTCACTTGCAAATATAATGTGACCTTACATGAATGAACAATTATAGAAAGTACTGATATCCAATTAACATTCAATAAATATGTATTTTATTTTAACTTGGCACTTTCAGATCTGTATGCATGTGAAATTCACTTTTCATGGCTCATTATCTTTCTTGGTGTCTTTCTCTTTTCCTTCCCGAGTGGCATTGATGTTCCTGCAGACAATCCGTCCTTAATGCTTTTGTCAACAGTCACTCTCCATGTCCTCACCAGAGACAGCTTCAAAGCAGCTGCCTCTGCCTGAGTTTTGGGGAGGCAGGTGTTAGACCACCTACCAGCAGTGAATGCCTTTTTTATTGCTTTTATAAATATGCAGGTTCGGCTGCACAGACTCTAGTGAGCCCTTGCAGGTGCTGAACAGAAGTGATAATGGACAGGCATAGTCTTTCACACTTGATCTTTGGTATGTTGTCAGGATGATTTATTTGTCTTAACCTTTCTGTTAAATACTTGGCGAAGGACTAAAATAATTACGTACAAAAGATTGACCGGCTGTGATACTGCAGTTTGCAATTATTAAAAAATAATGATATTTACGGCACATGACTGTCTCATCTCAGTGTATTTATGTGCTAATTTCTTTTTTATATGTCATAAGATTTATTACAAATACGTTGAGCCAGATAAGCCCAACCTTTAATTTCCTTTCATAAGGATTTAATAAAATAACAAAAGACGACATCAATGAGAGGGAGGGACAGGAAATACAGAGAAGGTGAGTGCAATGTTAAACGATATAATAATATGGATATTTCAAAACAGTACCATGGTCTTTGTACTGTATGAAAGGGTATATTCTCTGCAATGTTTGTATATAAGTTATCAAAAGGCTTCAAGGGAAAATTGAAAATAGCCACATTTGTAAAGATCATTCAAAAGGCAAGAGAATAAAAACAGACAGGACCCCATAATTATTAAATACAACTTCCCGTTCTTTAAAGTTGTGGTTGTCAAATGAGTACTTGGAAAGATGATCAGTAAAATACAGTAGACTGCACTGATGTCAACACATAAAATTTGTCTGATTTGAAACTATTACCACTAGAACACTGAGTTCACTTACTGTTCAGTAGCACCTTTGTTGACCAAATCTGATCTCACATTAGTCACGTTAGTTAACATTAAAACACACAGAATTTGTGTGTAAACATGCCAAATAAATCTTTCACTGCAAGCACAGAATATACATGTCTACAAGAGACACAGAAATAGATGGAGCATGAAAAGCTAACAGTCAGTATTCCATAATAATGGAGCAAATTTAGCTGGGGGTTGGGGGTGTGAGGGGAAACAACCTGCCAACATCTTTTTCGTTGAGAGATAAAAGGTACTGCAGATGCTGGAGAATCCGAGATAACAAGCATGGGGCTGGATGAACACAGCAGGCCAAGCAGCATCATAGGAGCAGGAAAACTTGACGTTTCGGGCCTAAACCCTTCATCAGAAGGGTTTAGATTTCTGATGAAGGGTTTAGGCCCTGCTCCTATGATACTGCTTGACCTGCTGTGTTCATCCAGCCCCAT